>LPNX011024584.1:277113-318929 GCA_001517045.1 Pseudotsuga menziesii
TGTAAGGTAATTAGAAACTCTAGATCTATGGATGATAATAGTAAGTGGACTTGGGCTTTGGATGAGGGCTTCAGTCATATGAGGGTTGATCCAAAATGACCTATGGGGGGGAATACTAGATCTAGGGTTGAGGTACTAGCAACTGATGAAGATAACCACTGTCTTGGGAAACGTAACGGAGACAGGGTGAGTAAGGACAAAGTTGGGACTGTCTAGTACCAAAGAGATAGACTCAGTGAAAGATATGAAATGCTAGGTTACCGAATTATCAAGGAGATGACAACTTTTAGGGGAAAGAGGTCAAAAAGGGGCTAGCGCTATGCTTGGAGATTAGTGCCTGTTTGGCCTTGGGTAATGGAGTCAGTATCAACACAGCGTTTCAGTGAACCCACCTGGGATATGTCCTGATCTATGGACCCCAAAAAGGATTTGGCCCGGAAGATTCGAGTTACAGGAAAATCAGCAGAAGGAGGGCTAGCGCTAGGGTTTGGAGAGGCAGATTTGTAGATCTAGAGCCACCAGGAGACTATCAGCTCAACATTGGGGTGGAAATGAGATCAGGATGGCCCGATCTAGGGACCCAAGTCAAAAAATTTCAGGAAAACTCAGATCTGGAAAAGTCAAAATTTGATGAGGGGGCCTAGGAGGCTGAAAGTCAATTTTTCAGATCTAGGGCAACCTGGCAGGAACTAGCTCAGTGTTGGAGGTGTTCTGGAATGAAGAAGACCTGATCTACACACCCATGTAATTATTTTCCGGAAAAAGTTAACTCTGGAAAAAGTCAAATTTTCAGTGGGGCGCTGGGGTTTGAGCAGTCAAAAAGTCAGATCTAGGGAAAACTAGTAAGAATTAGGGCAGCGTTGAAGATGATTCAGTGAGGGGGATGCCTGATCTACAAAACCTAGAAATGGTTTGCTCAAAGATCAAGCGGTTCCCCGATTAAATATTTTTTTGGATTTTATTATTTAGGAGTTTTTTCAGAAAATTGAAGAAAAGAAGGTACAATGGATTGAGATTTGAAAGAGAAGAGACTTACCTATTAGATCTTGGAAATGCGTGGAGATGCCTTGTTGTTGATGATCCTTGCCATCCTGATCAATTCTGGAAGATATGAGTGAGTTTTAGGGCCAACATTGTGCTCCAAGTGACCAATTCGTCCTCTCTCCTGCACAACCAAATGTCAACAATATCAGATTTGCCGTATCATGAAGGAAAAGCAAGATCTACAGAAAAGTAACAAGAGGAAATCATAGATCACAATGAAACTAATGAAAATCCACTGTCACAAGCGAAACCAGTCCAAGCGAGTTGAGGTCCCCCTGCAAAAACGCCCAAGATGAAGTCGCCCTCCTGTAGATGAGACAAAGATCCAAAAAAAAAGATTATAGATCTCACAAAATATTCTGAATGCTAGGAAGCAAAAGATTTTCCGATCACCACTGAAGAACACCAGATGCAAAGCAGATCTAGAAAATATCCACAAATAAAATCTTTCTATTAATCAAATCCAAGAGCCAAAGACCCCTTACAAATGAGAAGCTCTCTCCTTTAAATAGAAATGAGAGAACCAAAATCCTAACCACTTTCAAAACGAGTGGCTAAGATTAAAAGATAAAATGTTTTAATCAATGGTTGAGTTGAGCTCAACATACAATACATGGATCAATATAACCATAAAGTACCAAAGTGGACTAGATCAGCCATAAAGAGGGTACCCCACTCAACAAGTAATAAATGAAGCACATGGTGGGTCCATGGAGTGTTAACTAACTCCCTCTGGGTGCCTCATGGCACAATAAAATAATATAATATTTTAATTTTTGACTTTGTGCCTCCTTGAGGAAATCGTGAACCTCCCAAAAGCTCCAGAAAATAATATAAAAATGCCTAAAAAATAGGTGTGGGCCCAATCAGGTGCTGCAACTGCCAGAGAAGGTGCGGAGGACATCACTCTCATCATTATGACTCATCCCATGTCATTTCCTTGCCGCAGTAGCCCAAATCGATTTCTTCAATAGCCATTTAATAATTTTTTAATCTGCCTTGGAAAATGTGAACATGCCAAAACAGCCTCTTAGGGTGCCTGCGTTGTCAAACTGAGCCCACAAGGATTTCTGGGATGGGGGTACTATGGTACAATGAAGTGGCTGCACCCCCTATGCTCATAGAACGCCCTAAGAGATCAAAATGAAACATCTCCCTGCTCAGACACATCATCTTGTGAAGCAAAATTGCATCAGAAAAATAAAATGAGCCTGATCATCTCTGCAAGTGCCTGGAACGAAAAATAAATTGTCTTATTAGATTCATAGAGTCCAAATCCATGTAGGGTGTATACTCATACCCTTTCCAGGTCTCTTCCTGATCATCAACAACATCCAATAGACAATATAATCACTTGTAAATGACCAGATACCAAGAATATAACTCAGACTATCATCCATCTGCTGCAAGTGCTATAAGGATAAGACATGCTCTACAAATCATTTAAGCAACAATCACAACAAGTAGCAGTCATTTCATTGGCGGTATCAACCAAATAAATATATATGGCTTTATTTATTATTACTTAGACTAGACTTTTAGGACTATACTCACTTCATAGTTGTAGTCAATTTGCTAGTGAAGGTTGAAGCATGAAATTTACAAGGCTAGGGCAAATGATGACTTCCTACTTAACATCATGACACTTTGGATATGGCAGGGAAATACTCACTATAACCACTTGTTGGACAAACAACAAGAATGGCGGTGCCTCACAAATGGTTGAGTTGTTCAGAGAGTGCTTATTCAACTTAGGCATCATGTCTACATCAAGTTTGATCCAGTTTCATGAGGATCATCAATTTTATTTCCATGGCCTTTTTGGCCTATATGACCTTTTGGGGACTTCACCAGTGCTTAAAAGGACAACTAACTGCAGCTTTCATCCAGGACATATTCAAATTTATAAGGTCAACAATATTTGGATATAGCATATATTTAACCATTGCTTTTGGGACCTTTTCTTATACCCTTCATGGAGTATTTTAGCATTTCATTGCTCTTGCCCTTTTTCTCATATGTTAAGAAACACAGTTTAGCATTTTTATTTTCCATGGGCGCATATATAACTTTTCCAATACAAGTAGTACATGAGCTTTCAGTTTTAGCCAACAACATCTCAAGTGACCAGGGGGAGTTCTGCACAGTGCCACACATCGAGACAACCGATCAAAATGATTTAGGCATACAATGCAACTCACCAAAGGCAAGTTCTGTCACCAACTCAGAGCTGAGACACAATATAAACAGGGAGGCTTGCACAACAAAGGTTCTAGCGGGAAAAGGTCCTCCATGCCACAAGTCAAGTAGTAAGTTGGGTTAAAAACAAAACTGGAAGGAAATGGATGGGTGGAGATAGTGAAAGATGAAGCCCACACTAGCAAGCCAAAACAATGGTGGGAACGACTACCTCTATTCTCCCTAAGGAGGGTAATACCAATGAGTATAGATCAAGAACTTCCAAGTCTAAGTAGGTATGTCAATATATAATACAAATACAATCCAAGTCCATATAATTATGACCGCCATCTCAAGACACTACATGTTAATACATGTCACAAAGATGAGTATAAGAGCAATAATGACCATAACACAATATAATAAAAGTTGAGCCATAATGATGCATATAATCCATCTGAACCATCATCTATCCAATGAGAAAGTGCTGATATAAATCTGGGCATCAATAACTGCTCTGTAATGACTAAATGGCTATATCAGTCCTCAAATCTGAGTGTCCTAAGATTCAATCCTTACATGGGAGAGTACAATAGTCCACAAATAAAATAATGATCCGTCAAAACTGCTCATCTCAGCATCTCATATGTAAGAGATCTAGCTGAAAAATGTTCTGTATATGAAAAATAGAATATGGTAGCCCGATTACTATATATGTGATAACAATTCTGTTGGTAAATCTAACTTAGGATGACTATACGAGTAGGCTTGTTGTGGCGTTTGTTAAATATATAATATCCCAACCCAAAAGAACTCTGATTTTCACAACTATCTAATAGTTGGCCAGCTGATTTTAGAGAGGACTGGGAGCCACTTGTTATCGACTAGGTTGCATCTAGTTGGACTTTCAGTGAGCTGCCAAAGATGAACAAATAATTGTTTAAATTCAAGAGTTCAGAAGTCCATTCAAGCCTTCCAAGGCCGCTTTTTTCTTTTTTTTTTACCACATGTTCATACCCTGCAAAGAGTTGTAAAAAATGTGCTAGCATGGGTTTTTTGTAAAGAACTTGGCTTCCTAGGACTTACATATCAATCTGGGTATTTGAAGGTGTTTTTTCCTTGTTAATTATATGATGTTGAATAAACGATTTACAATTTTCAAGTTTTTCACTGCTCCTCCAAAGCTGGAATGGTCGTCTTGATGGTTAGGGCTTAGGAGGTTATTGAAGTTCATGGGTAAATGTATACGAACATGCTAGACATTATTATTGAGTCATATGGACATGTGCTAGGTCCCCCTAGGTTTTATTTTGTGTTTTGAGAAACATAATTTTTCCCGTAAACTTAGGCTATTTTTTAAAGTTTAATTGAGAAAATTCTTAATGTAATAAAAGTGTGGTTAGAAGTCAGATTTTTCCATGGGAGTGCTCGTTTTCTAACTCAGAGCACCCATTGTACCCCTAAACCCACTTTTCTTAAGTTTTAAGTGATAAATTTATCGCTTAAGTAAAAAATCTCCAAAAAAAATCAATTAAAAAATTAAAAATCAATTAAATAGTAGAGAATATCCAAAATCCTAAATCAGTGGATTTTTGTCCGATTTGATTGAAATTAGTTTCTATCAGCCTCTTTGAGTGAGGGTGAGTCATCTCCTTAATCAAAGCATGAGTTTCAGTCAGGATTGAGGCATCTACTAGTTGTCAAGGCTTGGAGCTTGCGCCCCCCTTCTGGAGAATGGCGAAGGGTGTGAGGTGTATCATGATGATTGGGTTGGTGAAAATTAGGTGGAGAGGTGGCGCTTACCACTCTCTCTTCTTATTCAGTGTAACGCAATGCAACTCCTCTCCTTCTCTTGTTGACGCCCCTCTTCTCGAGTGGTGGTTGTGCCCCTCATGGCCTCTTCTGGCTATAAATAAAGTTGTGCTCTCCCCATTCAAACAAGTTGGAATGTACTGGGAAGAGCTTGCCTATTGTAACCTTTGTTTATCTGAGAAATAAAAGGGACTTTGGAGGTCTATTTGTGTGGTACTTTGGTGAGTGGATGAATTGACATTGTGCTTTGTGGAGATAATCTTTGCTGGATCCATCTTGTTTCTAAGTACCAAATCTAGCTTGCTTGAAGTACTGGTATCAGTTTTGCAAGGTGAATTAAGCTGTTTGTTTGCTGCTTCAATTTATTTAGTATGGATGCCTAGAGATTCAATCGAATAT
Source organism: Pseudotsuga menziesii (assembly GCA_001517045.1). Lineage (NCBI taxonomy): Eukaryota > Viridiplantae > Streptophyta > Pinopsida > Pinales > Pinaceae > Pseudotsuga > Pseudotsuga menziesii. The sequence continues at coordinate 282,547 of LPNX011024584.1, forward strand.
TTTCAATTGTTTATGAACATCTTCATATTGATTTCTAAGTGTATATGCTGCTGGATTTGATCTTTGTTGTTGAGTTGTGTGAAGTGCAGGTCATCTTAGCTGGAGATAGAGAAGATCTTGTTTGATCTATCTTATTTCTAACATTCTTGTTTATAGATAGAGTCCCTTGGTGCCCCACAATATTTTAATAAGTTGTAAACCTTGCATAAAAATTAATATTTTCTTAAGTTGTAAGCCTTTGGATCCAAAGTATAAGGACCAAAGTGCATTTCTTTCATGTTGTAAGATTGTAATAAAGTCTTGAGTAGGCTCCTAAGAGCCCACTCTTCATCCCCCTCAGGGGTATCCGCATTGGTGCACCATTTTTGTGATTTTTGATTTTTAGCTAGTTTATTTCGTTTTTTCTGTTTATGCTTTATTTTGGTTATTAAAGTAAAATAAATACTTACCCCACACTCTCCCGAGTATCCTGGAAAGGGGAAAGAGATTTGTGGTAGAATTTAGTTAGAAAATTTTTCCTTTTGTTTCTGCAGTATTTAAAATAAACCCCCTTGCTCTTCCGGGTACGGTTCATGGATAAGGGCTTGCCCAAGTACTAAACCTAGAAAGAGATTCCTGGGATTTACATTTTCTAATCAGACAAATATTCTTCAAAAATGTTTAAAACCAATAAGGCCCTGATCCTCGTATGCTCTACTTCCACTGCACTTTTGTCTGATCAGTTGGTTGTATTAGAAAAAGATTTGGGTGACTAGCAATTAGTTTCATCTTTTAATAAATCCCTTGAACAATGAAAATCTAGCATTGCATTTCGCTTTGTGTGGGGAAATTTTGTAGAGGAAGCGAGAATTACTGAAAAGCGACCGCGGGGCCCCGTTAGGTTACATCCTTGTTGGTGTAGTGTTGAACACCCCCTCGTGACTCCATTCAACACACATTTCTTTGTGTGCTACCACACTTGGTGAGTCTGGACATATTCCCTGTACCTTTGTGGTATATCCGAAATACCCCTCCTTGCTAATAATCCAGATAATTACCACATTAATAAAACCAAGCAAGAATTTACCCACTCCCTTAATTACTCATTTAATAATCTAAAATTTACCTGTTATCCACTTTTTTGTACTATAGTTGGGTTACCTGAGGAGCTGCTGGTTGACAAACATGTCCAATGTTTGATTCCAGTGTATCAGTTGATCCGTCGTTATGTCTAGTGAATATTGGCTAGCCAGTTTTTCATTTGAATAAATTTGACCATGGCCTCGCGGGGTTTGTAATAAAATGTGCTAGTAGTGTGTTTTGAGTGGTTCGGTCTCCTAAGACGTAGAATTCCAACTAAGGTATTCCAGGGAGTTTTTTGCCCTTGACAATTATGCTTTGCCTATAGCCGAGTATACTTGACGAGGTTTTCTCCCGCTTCCTCCAAAGCTGGAATGCCCGATTTTGAATTCTGGGTCTTGGGGGGTTATTAGAGCCCAACTAAGTGTTTATAAACCTACTAGGCATTATTAGAATAGAGCATGGTCTTGTCTTAAGTCAATAGGACCTTTAAAATTTTTCTGAAACTTTTTTACCGCACGGGTTAAAAAATTATTTTTAAATTTTTAAATTTTTAAATTATTTCTCTAAGGTTTTTGATTAATTTTTCCATAATTTAAATGGAAAAATCCTGTATGTAATAAGTTAGTCATCTGGAACTTGAATTTAGTGATTGAAGGCTCTAACCTTAAGCCAAAAATCACTCTTGATTAGCCAGCCAATCAGATCCAACTTTTAGATCATCAATCGGACACATAACGCTCATTTTCTCAAAAAAGTCATTTTTGGGGAAAAAATGATTATTTACTAAAAAAATGATTATTTTGGAGAAAATTAAAACTCTCCAAATTAATCCAAATTCAACGAAATAAAGGGCTAAATGACATGGCACGGAGCATTTATGATGATTCCAATCAATATCGGTCAGTTTCAGAGCGAGTATCGGAGTGTAGCAGTTGAACTATTAGTAAAAAATTTGCCCTCTTTGGTCAAATCCGTTTTTGGTTGAAGTGTGGGTTATCTATTGGTTGGGTGATCATTACGACGGAGGATGAGCCACCTCACCCTCCTCATTACTCTAGCACTCAATTACAACTCAGTTGCAGCTCGGTTCAACTTCAAATGATCATGCCGAGCTCATTCAATTACTTCGGTGTTACTCTTAGTTTGGTTTTAGGGTTTTAGCTTGATCTCATTGTATAAATAGAGGCTCCTTCAGCTCTATTCGGATGGAGAGTTTTGGCATAGAAACTCTATTGGATTTTGTAAGCTTCTTTTGTTAATAAAATATTGAGACTTTGGAGGTCATTTGATGGGCGTTTGGCATTGTGTGTTCATCCTATGTGAAGTAATATCTCTTTCACCCTACCCTTGTATTGTAATTTGATTATTATGTTTATTGAAGACTAACAATCTAGTACTTAGGCTTCTAATCAAATCTGCATTGAGTGTTTGTGTCTTCAGGGATTGCATCTAGTAGGAGCTTTTGGCACCTAATACCTTCACCATACAAGTGTTCCATTATTAATATATTTTGTTTGCAGGGTTGCAAGCGGTTCCGGATCTTTCTTGTCTTCTCCACCAGACTTCAAAAAATTCTTTTGGTTACATTGGTTACTACAAGTGGATCTCTATTTTCAGGGTTCTATCCTACCTCTTTTCCACTTTTATAGAAATTATCAAGTAATTTAAATCTTTATTTCAAGCTTGCTTGGCTTCTACTAAGTTAGATCTACTTTTTCAAAGCTAGATCCATCTTTTTAAAGGCCCACTTTTAAAGATGTAGTTTCATTTCCAATTTTGTAAATCCATCTTTCTTTTTACCTTGGAAAACATGCACTTTTTCTCGAAAAACGTGTAAATTTTCCACTTTAGGGCTTGCTGGTTTTTTCTGTCTTTTTTTTAATTCTGGAAATTCATAAAATCAGAAAAATTTTCAAAATTTTTTTTAATTTTTTTACTTTTTCTCGAAAAACGTGCCATTTCATGCTTGCTATCTATTGGCTGATTTTTGACATTTTTCTGCTATTTTTCAATTCTAGAAATTAGCATAAAAGTCAGAAAATTTTTCAAAAATTTTTTCAAAATTTTTTAATTTTTATTTTGACATTTTCTCGAAAAACGTGCAATTTTGTACTTGCTGTTTTTTACTGATTTTATGCTATTTTCCAGATTCTGGAAATTAGCCTAAACGTTAAAAAATCTTTAATTTTAAATTCGCAAAAAGTCTCAAGTCATTTCGTCAAAAATCGTGCATTTTACATAAAAATCGGTGAGCTGGCCTGGTCCTTTTGAAGTTTTGATTTTGGGTCTCATTCCTTTGTTTTAATCTTTTGTTTCATCTCATAAAGCACTTGTCTTCTCATCCACTTAATCTTTTCGAATCACAGGTTAAATTTGGTTTCCTAACACTCTTACTAGTCCTTGTTTAGAGCTCTTATCCACAGGTGAACCAAAAGCAAAACCAAACAAAAAAGAGCAAGCAGAACTAGATCCAATGATAGGGATCCAAAACCAAAAAAGAAGTCATTCTCCTTTGTACAAATTCATAAGAGTTTTTTTATTTTTATTTAAGCTAGTTCTCAAAAGTCCTAACAAGGATTAAATTTCCAAGGCATTTGTACTTCATTAATAAAACAAGGCTAAGTGGGATAAGGCCTCCCATACTTGGTTTTTCTTTCCCATTTGGGGAAGAGTGTCTTTGTTCGTAGCTTAGATTTATTTCAAGTACTTACAGAAGTTTCATTTTTTGCAAAGTAGATACTAATTGTTAGATTAGCCCATTTTGCTTCATTAACCAAGTTGATTACTTTCTCTTTTAAGTTTTTTTTGTACCTTTCATAAGTAATTCAACTGTTTAAAGTAGAAATCTCTTGAATCTCACTGTGTAGATCAAGAGTGCTCTCTATCAGAGAGTTGTCTTTTCATTGTTTAATAAGTGAATCAATAAGTAAGACTCTTGAACTTGTAGTAACACAAGTCAAGAGCACTCTCTATCGGAGAGCATCATTAGTTTTGCACATCCTTGCATTAGGCATTTAGATTAGATAAGACTCTTGAACCTTTGCCATAAGACAAGGTCAAGAGCGCTCTCTGTCGGAGAGTTTAATTAATTGACTTAATAAAATCTCTCAATTCACATTCCCTCTAATTAATTCACTTTGTTGATATTCTTCACCTAGTATGCTCTGCCGACTTTCGAGTTGGGCTCGTACTCAGAACGGTGAACGGACTTGCTAAGACCGCAATAACAACATAATTAAAACTTTTATCCCATAACCAACGCATCGGCGTTGTCTCGATAAAATACTCAGGTAGTGGGCGCCGGGCAACCCAATCTGGACACTCGCTGGTTAAGTTATTGAACACCTAGCTTGTGATTTCAGACAGGTCTGTCATGTTTTCGAACGGAGCCACTGAAAGTATTTTCGGTTAGGTTTCCTAGACACTTTAAACAAGATCACCATTAAAATCCTTAAAACTTACTAAGAGCACTCGCACAATTTAACGTTCACCGGTTTAATTTCTAGACGTGTGTTTAATTGTCTGGCGCATTTCAGCTTCATTGACTCCATAAGGCACTGGTCCTTGTTTTGTTTTGCATAATTATGTTATTTGATCAATTGTTTATGGCTTAATATAATTGTTATCGGTAAATGCTTAATTGATGTCAAGAATTTAAATTTATCTTTTAATCTCTTGTTGCAACATGGATTGCTTTTTTGATCTTGTGTCACATTTATAATAAGTACAACACCTTCAAATTATAATAACTCCTAAAAAACACCCATCCGCATCCGCAACCTTCAAAAAACACTTTAACAACTTAAGAGCCATAGAAAACTCTTTTGTAGGGACTACCCCCCTTGGCTTCGTTAGGAGTTAGCCTAAACGGAGGAGCTAAGAGTAGGTGATAGTACCTAGCTCTGTGCTTGCCCCCAAGGTCACACCTCTCCCACTTTCCTAAGTGAGGAGACAACTTTCAATTGATTTCTGTTGCTAGTGTGCAATCGGCGGACAACATTACCAACCGGGACACTACAATACTTTCACTGAGACTACACTAGCAACCCACATTGGTAAAACACTCTTCTCATTTTGACATTGGTCTATTTTGTTATTTTTTGCAGAAGATGATCTCGCTATGTGTCTCAAATGATGTGTTTATTTCATTAGAAGTTGCTAAGTGTAAATCTACTTGCAGTTGTTGGTGGGTAATCTTTAATTTCATTGCATTTTTAAAACTCCTTGAAAATCTGTGTTTCCTACTTTCATAGTTAGAAACAACCTTAGATTTATTTTTCATAGGGTCCACCTCCCTTGGCTTCACTAGGAGTTGGCCTAAATGGAGGAGTTGAGTATCATGTGACAACACTTGGCTCGAGCTTGCCCCCAAGGTCGCACGTAGTGGCTTGAAGATTTCTGCCACGTTATCTGAGGTGCGAGTTAGGTGTGAACACCACTAACAATACTGCTGTAGTATACTGTTAATCAGATTTTGAACATTCTGTAGCTGATGTATGGGCTTAGCATTTTAACAAACACTTGTTTGTACACTTCTGGGTTTGCTGATTTGGTATTTATGAGGTCTTTAATAAGATTTGCATAAACAAGTAGGAAAATGGCAGATGGATACATTCATATAAATAACCACAGTAACAAAATATAATAAGAAAGATTTATTGCACCAAGTTCATTCATAACAGTGAATATACATTCGCATTTGCTACAGTAATATAGAGGTCAAGTTCTGATTTAGTATAATGCCTCAAACTTGGCAATTTCAGTAGTATAGCAGCAAGACTTTAAGGTCTGGAAATGATGCCAATATGCTTCTTGAGAAGGTCCTATAGGTGACAGTTTATTGTAGTGCGGAAAATTCCCTTCCTTAACCCACACTAGATGAAGTACCACCTTCCAAAATTAGCACCAATATCCAGTGAATGCATCCAGCAGTGTAGGGATCATCTTAGATCTAATTAACACATTAGTTATACCCACAAAATGACAAGATGGAGCCCATAAATCTTGTAACTGTCAGTGGTGAGGTATTTCCTTGGAATGGACACTATCTAGATTGTGAATACACTATAGCAGCTTATATGAGATGGGATATGGGGAAATTTGTGTGCCTTTTAACAAACAATTTTGCAATTTTATTGATTTATGACTTTCAACCAACACTTGCATTTTCATAAAAAATACTCCATTCAACAATTTGAGATCATACACAAGATAAGAGAGATAACACTGGTATTTTATTATGATATAGATGGTAGTAACAACAATGTCTAATGGCTGCACTGGCAGCTACAAAGCACTCAACAACAAATAAAAATGAAGATCTGTAAAGAAATCTGAATGACCTCTCCTCACTACCAGCTAGGGTGGTATCTTTTACCACTGAAAGCAGTCACAAATGCAAGGGGCACATCACCCAAGCTCAAAAAACAGAAAATCCTTCCATAAGAAATCAATTCAACATCAATAAGCATGCCCTCAATGGTGAGACCCCTCTCCTTTTATTCTTCATTTGGGCCCAATACCAGTGGCAAATACCATAGGTGCCCCAAAAGCACAAAACCAATACTAGTGGCAAATACCACGGGTGACCCAAAACCAGAAAACCAATAATAGTGGCAAATACCATGGGATACCAAAAACCATCCCGTTTTTAATTTATTAGCACTTTAATATTATAATACTTTTAGGCCTAAGTGTCATCTAATAACCCCTTGGGATGATCATCTGGAAAGGGACGTTACACATTTAGAAACCTTCTTAGAGGCTTTGAGTGCTCAAAGTGCGCTAGGGATGGTTTGCAGACTTTGTTGTCTTTTTTGTTGGACCTCCATAATTGCTCGTGTTATTGCCTTTGCAGTGTTTGATTTTTTTGCATGGTGTGTTCCTTTTAGGTGTGATGAGATGTATCATTTCCAATTGTCTAGATATCTTTTGGTGAGGGGCATCCGTGGGCTTCTTGGCTTTTGAATGGGTTCGATATTTGTGCTTAGATTGACCCATCTTGGATAATTGTCTTGATTGAGAGGGAGAGGAAGAGGGTTGGGGAGTGGTGAAGGCCTTATGGATTTCACCCTCATTCGTGTCTATGTCGATGAAGGGGGTGGCAAAGGGCAAGGGGCAAATGGGAGAGGGTTTTGGAAGGGGGATAACAAGGGTACATGCATTGGTGGAGTGGGTGGAAGGAGGATCAACCACAAGAAATGGGGCATCGCAATTGCTTCCTAAACATTTTTTTCATTCAAGGTTTTCTTTGAGTTTCTTCAAAGCCTTAGTCAAATTGTATAGAGCCTAGGATTTCCAATCTATTTTGATGAAGATGGAGAAAATAAGGGTAGGGTAGATTGACGCATTTCACAGACATGGGAGACTTTCACTAGAATGATTAGGGTTATATCTCTTACCTATGAGTTACTCTTGTTGCCCACCATTTCGACTAGGTGGCAACCTCATATACATTGAAGATGTTTATTATGTGCAGTTTGTACCATGGAAAATCCTTGAGATTTTTCACTCAGCAGGGCATTTTTGCCCCTTTTGTACACGAAATGTCTGCTCCCTTGCGTGAGATAATTAATGTGATTTTATATGTCAGCATGGGTCATTCCTCTAAAGATGTCACCATGGACTTTATTATCAGTGAAGTCCTCTTTACCGAGTGTTTTTTCCCCTTTTCAATTAACTTTGTTATTTAACATTTTTAATTGGTTGGGTTTTTCACTCACCAATCCTCCAAAGTGGTGAATTGGCGTTTTGATAATCAAGCCCATGACATGGCTAAGGTTTCAAGCTATTGTCCATGACCATGTTAGCCATATTTTGTAGTCTTGTGGAATTTTGTTAGTATTTTAATTTTTTTTTTTAAATTTTATCCTAATTAATTAACTTCACCATTTGGTGGTTAATTAATTAAGTTTTGATGTAATAATGTACTACTCTCTTGAACCTTGGCATTGTGTAATAGGGGCTATGAATGCAAATGAAAATGCTATGACACCCTCTCAGCCATCGGTTCAAGTCCCATGTCATTCTGACAAGGGGTTAGGAAGTTAGACCAATTTTGGTTAAGATAAGGTTTTTTTTTCTAGGAAATTAATTTAATTTCCTAGGGTGAAAAATTAAATTATTTGATTTTGAAGGAAAAAAATAAAATTATGCCATGGTAATTAAGTTTGGGGGGTGGCTAAGCATAGTCAAAATTTCGTTTAAATAACCCCCCCCTCCCCCCACCATTGTCAAAATAAAAATTTGAAGATCATCTAAGTGGGGCGCCACTCTTGTCTAAATAAAAGATTAAAAAATAAAAGATAAAAAATAAAAAATAAAAATAAAAAATCAAAAAATCAAAATTTGAGTCAAAGGAGGCCCCAGATAAAAAGTAAAAAATAAAATATTAAAAATAAAAGATTAAAAAATAAAAGATAAAATAAAATATTAAAAATAAAAGATTAAAAAATAAAAGATAAAATAAAAGATTAAAAAATAAAAGATAAAATAAAAGATAAAAATAAAAATAAAAAATATTTTGAGTCAAAGGAGCTACTCCCAAGGTGGGTGCCTAGTCATGGAAACCTAGATCTAAGGGTTAAGCTTCATTGTGATATGGATATATGTTTTTGACCATTGATTTGAAGAGGTGCTTTTGCTTTTGATTGGTGGATGGCTTGCAAAGTCAACAAACCTAGATCTAAGGGTGTGGAGGAGAGCTAGAGTTTAGATCTGTGTTTTGGACCCTTGATTTAGGAGTGGGTTTGAGATCTTTTCAACTATAAAAGAGAGGCCCCTCCTCTCATTTTCTCATTATTCTAGGGAGCATGGTTATGCTGCCAAAATACCCTCTTCTCCCTCTCTTCTTTATTCTTCTCTCTGAAGTTTTCAAAGCCTTTGGCTATTGTAATGTTGTTGCCCTATTGGGATTCTTAATACAAGTAATCTTTGGAGGAATTCTTGGTGCCTCTCTTTTACATTTCATGCATCTTTTGGTGAGGTAACTTGCATGTATTTATTTGATTTGCATTTGTATTAGCTTAGATAGCTCTCCACAAAATATTTTGTGAGAGATTTGTAAATGAATTATTTCTGCTTTCATTTGTGAGTTTTTAATAAGATTTATCAAAGTATTTTGGTAGATTTATTGGATATTCACCTCTTTGCTTACATTTTGCAGCTCTCATAAGTTTATTTGCAGGGATCTAAAACAAATGAGCATCTTCCTCCAAGAGTCATTTTATTGTTTTCCATTTTCGCTCATGTGTTTACAGGGTTTTTAAAACTCAGTTTTTATCATTGTATAGTGATAAAAACCTTTGTTTTAAGGCCCTAACTCTAAGTATATTAGTTAAATGCTTCAGATCTACTGTTTTAACATCATTTAGGTGGATGGAAACTCATTTTACAGCCTGCTAAACTTTTCATTTCAAGTATTTTTACAATTAGATTTCTGCCCTAATTTTTTGGATTTCTGGAATAACTTTTCTAATAAGTTTCTTTAGTGTTTACTGCTATGTTGCACTGGTCTCGGGGACGGGGGGACGCAGGGGACGCGGGGGCGAGTTTTCAGGACGGCTAGAGCGCACCCCCAATTTTTCAGGGGACGGCAATTATATAATATAAAATTTAAAAATAATATATATATATAAAAAAAATTAAAATTTAAAAATAAAAAGTATTTGCAGCATAATATTAAAATAGCTTCCATGAATTTTTATCATAAAATAATGAAACATTTAAACATCAAAAGTTAAAAGTTAAAAGTCATACATGTTTGCAGCCTTTGATTGAGATAAATGAGTCATAAAAATGAAAAATCAAAACATGATTGCAGCATGAAATTAAACTATCTTCCAGTGTTTAAAGTTTAAAACTTGAAATTCATATGCAAAAGGAAGAGTCTATCTAAGCATAAATAATAGTTCAAAATGGCAAAAATGCCTAAAATAAAACAGTCACTAGTAGTAGTGTCATATGCAAAATGACAAAACGCCAAAATGCCTCAAGGCAACAAAAAAGAAGTCTCTGAATCAATGCCCATAGTAGTATGAAGGTTGAAGCTACTCATAAATTTTGATCCTCTTCATGAAGACTATCCAAAAATGCTTGAGCCTCGAGGGTATATATAAACAGAGAGACCAAACTTGTCTTTTCCATGTAGCCACAACATCAACTTTAGCACTTTCAATAGCAGTAATCATAGAAGTATTGTCAGCATCATGAGTCATACTAGTATTGCCATACTAGATTTGGATATCACATCATAGCGCTGATCATCGAGCCCTAGGCTACTTGTAGAAGCTAGCACCTCTATCTTTCCATCACATGGTGCCATCCTTTATACACTTAAAGGCATAGTACTATACCAAAGAGTATTTGTGCCTCAATGCTAGTGAAACCTTGGAGATGATGTCAGCCCTGTAGTAAACCATGGCGGCCTGCTAGGATCTAATTCCACAGTAAGACATCAGCAGTGCAATAATGGCCCTGCTTAGAGTTAGACCTGATCAGTGGTGTGAAGAGAAGACTGATAGATAGTAGGCTACCTGTAGATGAACCTCTGATCAAGATGACCACTGTCATCTGCAAAAGAATTCTGAAGCCGCTCTTGACTGTATTTGATTTTTCTAAGGCTGAGTTTGACTGTTATAAGACTGCTGTTGACTGTTATAAGGCTGCAATTGACTTTAGGGCCTGTTTAAACTGGCCGCAGCCCTACTTTAGCCCCTTTAGGGCCTGTCTAGGCTGGCCGCAGCCCTTTCTCAGCCCCTTAGGGCCTGTCTGGGCTAGCTGCAGTCGTATCTTTGCCCCATAGGGTATGTGCACTATGCTGCAAGGCCTCTAATTTTTTGTTTTTTTATAATTTTTTTTAATGTGCAAAAAAGGGGACGCGTGGGAGTCCCCGATTGGTCGAGGGACTTCAGGGAAGTCCCCGAAAAGTCCCCGATTTTTGGGGGTACGTTTAGGGGACGACAAAAAAGTCCCCGAGTCCCCAATGGAGTCCCAGGCCATTTGGGGACATTTCCGAGGAGTTCCCAAGTCCCCGGAACGTAGGGAACGGGTGAAATTTTAGGGGGGACGGGTCCCCGTGCAATGTAGGTTTACTGTGATTTCCAGCGAATATACCTCGCTGTTTTATTGGAGGTTTTACACAGGAGGAAAGGAAGTGCTGCCCGTTTTGGTCTAGAAAAGCCTCAAGAACCATCCGGTTTAAAGTGGGGTCCAAACACCCATTTCTCTCTACTCTTTTTCTGGTATTTTGTAAACCCCAAAGAGAAGTTCTCTTGGGGTATTCTCAAACCATTTCAAAAGATTTGTAAATCTATTATAAGTAGATTAGATTAGAGGTATAGTAGCTCACTAGTTGCCAGATTGTTTTTCTTGCAAGTAGACCTAGGTTTTCCACTTTTACCCACCTTCTCTTTCAAAGAGATTGTTGTGTGGTTAGCATAGTTGCTTTAGTTTAGTTTCAAGTATTTCATTTCATTTCAAGCACTTAGCTTAGATTTATTCCCTGCTTTTGTTTTTATTGCAAAGAGATTAATATACAACCCTAGATCCACCGTGTATCCTCTGTCCTTTCCTGTTATCTCCCTTTAGGGAACTTAGGTTGGGTATAAAAAGCGGAAGGGTTAGGGGGTTTAGGACTTAATTAGATAACTTCTATTTCTGCTACAATCTTTTGCTTTACAATCTACATGCATTTACTTTCAAAGTCCAGGGTTCAAGTACCAGCACCTTCCATAAGGGATACCGCTTGGTTGACCCTGTTGATTGTTTTTAAAGTAAACTTTGCACATCATCAACATTAACAATATTTAAAATAAACTCCCTAAAATAAACCAACAACTGTTTAGCCCCTCCTCTACTTGGTCATCATTCTTCGGAGTATTCCGAGAAATGACGGGGGGTTGGATAAGCTCTTAGTAATAGGCATCCACCATATATTGTCTGTCGCTGACTAAAAACGGTGACCTCGGAGGCTAGGGGAGGTAGAAGACCGAGGGGGGTGTCTAGGCGTTTTACGTCCCTCTTGTTGAGCCCCGGGGCATCAGGGTTTGATCTGCGAGCTACAGGTGGACCGGTTTCCACTGTTTTGAGAACAACAACATTCCCTCTTTGGATTTGGAGAATATGTGGTAGGGGTAATCACATCCCTGGTTCTAAGACTTAAATCAAGATTAAGACACCCTCAAAATTTATTAAAATAAACCAAGAGATACTGCAAAACATCCTACAAACAGGTTACTACAAAGCATTTCACTCCATTTCACAGCAGGGATTTCTTTTTACATTTCAAGTAATTGTTTTATCTTTTGCAATCTCATGTGTTGAATGGTTTAACAACTGTAATTATTTCATAGCATTTGTTTACATCATTGACAACCTGTTCATAATTTGTGGATATTGTTTATGCTGTACAATTGATTGATACTATTTATATGTTCATTTGTTTATACTGCTGAACTGACTATCATTGCTCTAACTGTTTAGCTAATCATTCATTTTTGTGCATATTGTCCATAGTATTCAACTTATTTCATTTGTAATCTCAATCGGTTAGAAAACAGTTAAACTGTGGATTAATTAACCTAGATCTGCATTTCATCTGAAAGTTGCATTTGTCTTGACTCCATTTCATTTATAGGCACTGGTTTTGTTAATCTAAAATGTTTGACTGTCATTGAAAGTGAAAATTTGCATTTGCATTGGCTGCTTGTCATCTTTTAGATAGTGCAAGGCCTTAGCCTACACACCTTAATAAAGATCCCATTAACTAAATTGTTAATAAACTTAGGAACTTAGTATTCCGTAGGGACTACCCCCCTTGGCTCTGTTAGGATCTTGCCTAAACGGAGGAGTTGTGGACTATGGTGACAGTGGTCCCCAGCTCTCTCTTGCGCCCAAGGACACACATAGCAGGTTATTGACTTTCCTGTGTCATAAAGTGTGTATTAGGAGGCAACAACTCCTTTTCAAATTATTCATCTCTTTTGCTTTCAATGATTCTCTTAAGGCAAGAGTACGTCATGTGCCCAATTTCTCTATATATGCAGAAGCGAAAAGGGAGTACCTCATGTCTAGTTTTTCCTAGTGTGAGCTTCTTGCATAATTGAGGCCAATACCTTCTAGGAAAGCCTCTCTAAGGTCCATTTGAAGGCATACTTTTTCCATTGCTAGGTATGGTTGTTAGCTTTCCCAAATATTCCCATTTTATCGCCTAAATGCTTTGTTGAATTATTGTAACTTCGAAGAGTATTCACTTACTGTACCCCGATGTTCCTATCGGGAGAATCATTTGTATTTCATTATACCCCGATGTTCCTATCGGGAGAATCATTAATATTGTAATAGGTCAGTAGAGAGTCATGAGGTAAGCCCTCCGTTGTAGGTTGGGTCGTTAGCACCCACCAGAATATAATAATATAATGTTTTGAGTCTCCTTAGAGAAGTCGACCCAGTCAAGTTTAGTGGGGCCGACTTGTTTGAGTAAAAAGTCAAGTGAACGAAAGAATATAAATAGAAGTGAAGCGCTCCTCATTTGAACACACAGACACACTTGTGTAGCGCATGAGAGAGAGAGAGTCTTATCTGCAAGGAGGAGAAGGACCAGTTTGAAGTCTTGTCTTTTACCTTTTTGATCATCTATGTTGAGGAAGCTTTTCTTGTTGTGTTTTTCTCTTTAGGGTTTTCCCAGGTGTTGCGGCCGCAACTATTTTCCCCTATTTTCTTAAATTTTGGGGCCCCTCCTTATCATTTAGAGTTGTTTTGATTTCGTTTGATCCATGAAGGTCTGGTCTTGCTTCAGCTTTGGTCGATTCGAATGATTGATTTGCAGCCTGTATCTCCAGAGGACGTTTGTGTTAAGATTTCATTGTGGATCGCAGAGTTGAATGTGGTTTTGATAGCCAGAGATTCGTCAGATCAGCGGCCCTTTAAGCAAACCGTTGTCTTTGAGATTTTTTTTTTTAGTTTGATCGTTGCTGTGTTGTGCTCTTAAGCACTTAGTTTTCCTGTGGTCGGGCGTAAATTTATGTTAGATCGGAAGCTGTGAAGTTTCAGCCCCTCCGCCGTTGCGGCTTCGCAATCGTTTATTCGTCCGAAGTCCGAATTGCTCCAACAGCCGATACGTATGACCTGCTCAGCTGTGTATCCAAAACCTTTTCTCTCCCGCCGTTGCGGCAGGGGAAGCGGTTTAGTGTCCGATGTCAAAGCCATCCGATTTTCGATTGACTTTTCNGTCAAAGCCATCCGATTTTCGATTGACTTTTCCCGCCTTTCCGCCACATGCCTGAAGCCTTTACCTTTTCGCCATTGCGGCAGGAAAGTGTTTTTGCCCCCGAAACGAAAAACCGTCCGACGTCCGATTTAAGTCTCTCCAGCCCGTGTGTTCACCTCTCTTTAGCCCTGTTCCTTCCCGCCGTTGCGGCCAGGAAAGTCTCTCCGCGTCCGATGCTAAAGCTGGCCGACTTCCGGTTTATATCTTTCCCGCTCAGGACTCAGTCAAAACTCTTACCAGATCAATGGATGAGCCCGGCTGGTTTTCTTGTGGTTAGCCGTTTTAGGTGGGTAATCGTAATGTTTAAAACGCTTTTCCAAAGAATGATGCACTGTAATTGATTGCAGGTAGGACGCAATGCAGGTGAGGTCGCTCGAAAAAGGACAAAGTCGAGAGCAGCCAAGGGTCAGATCTGAAAGGTCCAGCAGTTACTCAACCAATCGTGAAGGGCAAGGACGAAATAGGAAAAGATGAAGCGTTAAAGGAAGCTGGAAGGTCACACGTTTGGGGGGGGGGGCAACCCAAACGATCTGCTGAATAGTTTAAATATTGAAATGATAGGAATTAGAAGGGTTTTTTCCCTGGAAAATTTTTGTAAATGTTTGTTTGTAAGAGGAACTACTTCGTTTTACAAAGGAAACTGCAATTTTGCCTGTTGGAGAGAGTGCAACATGGAAAGCATCAAATGTAATTAAATGAGAAATTTTGAAGGGGAACTATTTCGTTTTCAGCTGCGTCTCATTGACTGTGAGATTGTGCTAATTTCTTGAACCTATGTTCTTGTTGGATGTCTTCCAGTATATTGTGTGATGTTTCCTACTCTGAGTAATAAATGCGGTTCATAAAGCAATTGGCTATCTGGTTGTTTAAATATCTGTAATTGTTCATGTGTTTTGAAAGAAGTATCAGCTATCTGTAACTTTTCATAGTGCATGTACGAAATGTATTACTCACCCAAAATAATAACCTTGCTCCCTAGGGATAGATTAGATAGTTAGTTTATTTCTTGTTATATGTGATTTGGTTGCTTGTGGGTCTAAGACGAGAGGTAAGAACCTGCGCATCACATTGTGACAGCTCCTTGCATTCGGATCACCTTGCATTTAGCTAGGCACTTGCATTTCATTTTTAAGTAAAAAATACAAAGACTCGGTGGACCGGGCCGCAACTGGTAAAACCTTTGTTTTGTTACTTGGCCTACGGTAGCAGGACCGCAAACCGGACGGATTCCCTATACCAAACAGTCAACGGGCTAGTTGGGAACGCTGATTGGGGAGAATCCCTTGCTGTTGCTGCCTGCGATTTTCCAGGCCTCAACACCAGGATAAATCTGTGTCTATTGTCTCTTGTGATTGATTGCTGTGCATGTTATTCTCTCAGATACGATCCTAAGATCATATTGGTCTAAATGATAAAAATCTAACATGGTATTAGAGCTAACCTAAGAAGAAGACATTGTGCAGCTGCAGAAGCTAAGGCTTCTTACTTTTTGGGTCTCTCTCCACAGATCATCAACAAAAGGAGGCTAGGCTAACTCTCCATTAAAGGGCACATCGTTCTGTAAAAGCAAAATTTGATTTCGGGCATTTTTCAGTTTTTGACCTGTCACTGCTGCGACAAATTAGGGCTTTTAAGCACAAAAGAGGAATTTTTGAGTGAGCCTAGCATAGGATTTCTCTCCTCCTCAAAATCGAAATTTAGAGACCAAGATCGAAATTTTTGGTTGGGTAAAACTCTGGGAAAGTCAAACCTTAATTTGACCCCTGACCAGAAAAACCCTAAAATACTAAAACTAGTAGTTTTGGTACATTCGCTCTATCTCGAGATTGGAGAAGGCTTAAAAACCAAAATTTTTACAGGCCAAAGAAAAGTTTGTGCTGAACACTGTGTAAAAATGTCAGCCTCAGAGTCACTATATTCTGGGAGATATGATTCCTCCAAATCAGGGTTCCAGCCTCTCCCAGGATTCATCCCTAAACATGACACCTAGGAAGAATTGTTTTATCTCGGGCTACGAAGGTTCAAATGAAATTTCTCAAGATGTTCCAGATAGGGGACGAATTGTACTTTTTGTGGTAAAAGTTTCAAACCCTGATGATGAAACAGTGACACGTGGCAGTCTGTACAAGTTTGCTATGATGAACAGTCCTGAAAGACGTCATGTTGGGAAAACCCTCATAAGTCCCAATTGGTGAAACCAATTCTACTCAAAGTTGCAGTGTTGGAAAGAGGAAAAATGAGGCTGCCTCAGTACGAAATTCCAGGCATAGGGGAACAATACTTTCGGAGATACCACAGAAACCATATCAGACATTTCGACAGAAGAAATTGAAGAAAACTAGGGCATTAGATATTTTGCAATTCTGATCACAGTTTTGGGAAAATGAATATGCTGCTCAGCTCGCCTTTAGGAGGCACATCTTTCTATCCAATCAGATCTGAAAGATTCCAAGTTTTGAAAATTAGGGTTTCTCTGACAAACCCTAGACCAGCCAAATCCGGAACCAGGACAAACACCTCAAACCAGTAAGATCTAATCTTTTGCTATTTACATTTGAGGTTTTCATTTCAAAATGAACTATCACACCAGCTTGATGACAAGCTTGGTGAAGCTGAAAACTTTTGAGCATGGAAGCATAGGATTTCATTGGTTCTTGAAGAAAATGAATTGGACACCTACATAAGTGGAGAGGTTCTAGTTCCAGAGGGAGATGAGGCTAAAGCCTTACACAAGAAGAACTTGGTCAAGGTCAAGAAGATCATTGTTGATTCAATCAAGGATCACCGTATACTACAAGTGTCTTCTCTATAGACACCTAAAGAGATGTTTGATTCCTTGACCAAGCTATTTTAAGGGAAGAACATAAATCAGAAGATGACTTTGAGAAACCGGTTGAAGATTGTAAAGATCCAGAATGCAAAGACCATACAGTCGTACTTTACAAAGAACAACTTGAAGCAGTGGATGAAGAAGTAGAGAATGCAGAAATTGTGATAACCACCTTGAATGGCCTCCCAGGATCATGGGATTCATTCATTCAAGGAATGTGTGCCAGAAGGAAGTGATTACCTTCAGCAGACTCTGGGAAGAGTGCACACAAGAAGAAACTCGACTCATAATAAGAGAAGAGAAGATGGGAGCAACTGAAGATCAAGCGCTCACGATTCAAAGAAGATCCCTCAAGCGATGAGGAACATGAAGAACTCAATTCTTAAAGAACCTCTTATCCATCTTAGCATTTGGATAAGAAATGATGATGTCATGAATGAAGAAGATGATGAAGCAGAAGGCTTAAGAAGGAGTCTATCCACGAAACGAATAAAATATAAGTATTCAATTGTCATTTCATGATATTGTTTTGGTATGCATTTGTTTATATTCAATTGATGTGTTATACATGATAGAATGTTTGCATTAATGACAATATACTACTAATATGCATGTGATGGGTAAGTAGCTCATGGTGGTATACAACTCTCCATTGCTACTTATCTAGAATGAAACCTCTTTGCTAACATATTGGATTAGTGCACAATCTCAATGATGTCATGGTAGAGATGGAAGGCATCTAGAAAGTTTCCGTGAGATATGGATGAATGTTGTATTGGCTAAAATAGTTGCACAATTATATCTTTATGCATAAGAACTTGCCATTATGAATATGCCTTATGAAATGTTTCTAACCATACAACTAATGCATTTGACTTGTAGGAAAGATCACGTATAATTGCCTACAAGAAAATAAGGATGAGACTTGTTTCGAAGAACAAGTGACGACAGTTCGAGAAATAATACAAGATGAAGAATAATACGATGACACTTTCAAAGAAGAAAGAGGTCTCAAACATGGTGCAGTTATGTGACACTGTGTGCAACATCATTGATACAGAACCTTCCAGCTATGAAGACATAGCCAAGAAGAAAGGAAAGGAGTGCACCAGTTCAAGAATAATGATGTCTAGGATGCGGTATCGAGACTTGAAGGGAAGTTCGTAGTATCGTCCACAAGGATAAGAAAGAGGCCCAAGCCGTTTTCCAACTATGTAGCTTTAATGTGCGATCTTGTAGATCAAGAACCTACAAACTATGAAGAAGCTGTACAGAAGAAAGAATGGGAAGAAGCAATGACGAAAGAATACCTGTCAATAATGAAGAATGATGTGTGGGATATAGTTCCTGTTGTCTGCCGATTGCACACCACCAATAGAAATCAATTGAAAGCTGTCTCCTCACTTGAGAAAGTGGGAGAGGTGTGACCTTGGGGGCAAGCACAGAGCTAGGTACTGTCACCTACTCCTAGCTCCTCCGTTTAGGCTAACTCGCAACGAAGCCAAGGGGGGTAGTCTCTAACAAAGAGTTTTCTATGGCTCAATGTTTAAGTTAAGTTTTCGATGTTTTGGATGCAGATGGGTGTTGTTTAGGAGTTATTGTGATTTAAAATGATTAATATTAAGGGGATGATGATTAATCAAAGCAATCCACGTTACTAACAAGAGATCACACAGATAAGCAAAGATTCCAGACTTATAACTTAAGCATTCAAATATAATCAATTGAAATTGACCATAGACAGTTGATCAAGATAGAAAATTAATCAAATATAACAAAAGATCAGTGCCTTATGCAGTCAAATAAATGCGTGAAATAAAATCTAGGAATTAAGTTAGTGAGTATTAGGTTTTGCAAGTGCTCTTGGTAGATTTTAAGAGTTTTTAATAGTGGTCTTGCTTACGGTAGCTGGATGTTCTAACCGGAAATACCTTCAGTGGTTCCCTTCGAAGACATGACGGACCTGTCTGGGATCACAGGTAAGTGTTCAATAACTTAACTACCTGTGCCCAGGTTGGGTAGCTCGGCGCCCACACTTGAAATTTGCCCACATGCCTCGGTATTTAAACGAAACAACGCTGGTGCGCTGGTTATGGGGCAAAAGTTTTAATTAAGTTACTCTTGTAGGGTTTAAAGATCTAGTGCCGTTTCTGAGTATTCCGTTCAGAGATCGGTCAGAGCATACTCCGACAAGGAGGGAAGGGAGTTAATTAATTAAAGGGGTGTGTGTGTTGAAGATTTTATTAAGTTAATTAATTAGACTCTCTGACAGAGAGCGCTCTTGACCTTGTCTTATGACGAAGGTTCAAGAGTCTTATCTAATCTAGATGAGACTAATGCAAGGATGATGCAAATACTAAGATGCTCCCCGATAGAGAGTGCTCTTGACTTGTGTTTCTGCGGTGACAGGATGGAGCTGTCCAATTGTGTTAATGTATTCAGTCTCTCTTGAATATTGTTTTGTCTCTCTCCAACTTTCTCCGGAAATATCATGCATGTCATCTACACAGTTTATGTACTCAGTCTCGCTTGATGATGCTTTAGGACCACAACCCTCCGGAAAACCATGCTCCTGAACATAGCATGCATAATAACAAGAAGATTCTTCATGAAGGTCTTCACATGCCCTGCAAAATGGCTTATATTGCTCAACCATGTTGGCAGCCTCTAGCTGATGAAGAGGCCTCTGCTCATGGTTGGGAGGCTTTCTTTGCCAAGTTGGCTTGGCAGGAAAGGTTCTAGGAGCAGGATGAGTTTGAGTTCTTTCCATCGTTATCACCCTATTTTGAATCTCCTTCAACTGCGCTAAGTGTTTCTGTTCTGCTTCCTCCATATTTTTCTTCATCTCCCTTTTCATTTCAATCATTTGTTTTTCATAGGCATCCTTCATAGCTGATAAAGGATCCTTGTCTTTAGGTTCACTGATTTTTAAAGGAGTTGAAGACCTTGAATAACCGTGGAGGTTAGATTCACTAGATGACTGCATGTTCAGATCAATTTTGATTGCCATTTCTTGAGCCTGGAGCAAGTTAGTAGGCTCCTTGTCTCTGATCTGGTACTGCATTTTGCCACTAAGTGCCTCAATGTAATAGACCAGAATGGTTGGTGCAGTTGGGGTATAATCAGTAGGGATGGCTTTTGATGATTCTGTGAACCTAGTATTGAACTCGTCCATTGTTTTCGTGTCCTTTTTATGTTGGTCAAGGACGCAAGTTGATGCCGAGGTTCTTTTTTTTCACCGAACTTGTTGGTGAAAGAGGTTTTGAAAGCTGCTAGACTATCAAAAGCATTGTCTGGTAAATTGTTATACCAGTCGTCGGCCTTTCCATCCAAAGATAGAGCAAATAACTTCATATATACGTCATCATGTTGGCTGACCGGATCATTGACATAAGCGTTGATACACCTAGAAAAGTTCTTGAGGTGCATGGCGGAGGTAGTGGCATCAGTGCCTGTATACATCGGGAGCTTCTCAACAGCTTTGTTTGGAAGACAGTGGGGTTGACCTGCTATCTGAGAAAAGTCAAGCTGAGTAAAATACTCGCCCATTATGTCGGAGATAGAGGTATTAGTGTTTTCAAGAAATAAAAGGTGGATGTCTGAAACAGACTCAGATCCAAGTTCTTCAAGGATCCTGCAAGAAGATAGTTTGTTTAATCTCCTCCTATAGACCTTTTCGGGGTCAGGGATGAAATCGAACAAACCTACAAAGTTTCTTCTAGTCGAATACCTTGAGGTGTTTAACTGACAGTGGAGTCGCCAGGTGGACTTAAGTCTAACTTCAGAGAGTGATTGGACTAAAAATCTACCAAAAAGGGAAAAAGATAAAAACTAAAAGATACAAAGGTCGTCTAGGAACAAAAAGATTTGTCCCCGGCAATGGCGCCAAAAGATGTTGTCCGCTGATTGCACACTAGCAGCAGAAATCTTTCGAAAGCTGTCTCCTCACTTGAGAAAGTGGGAGAGGTGTGACCTTGGGGGCAAGCATAGAGCTAGGTACTGTCACCCACTCCTAGCTCCTTCGTTTAGGCTAACTCCTAACGAAGCCAAGGGGGGTAGTCTCTACAAAAGAGTTTTCTAAGGCTCTTAAGTTGTTAAAGTGTTTTAATTAGTTGCGGATGCGGATGGGTGTTATTTAGGAGTTTATTATGATTTAAAGTGTTTTGTTTACTAAGAGAACGATGATTAATCAGAAGCAATCCACGTTGCTGACAAGAGATTACATAGATAAGCAAAGGTTCCAGACTTTTAACTAAGCATTCAAATATAACAATTGAAATGAACCATAGACAATTGATCAAAATAGAAAATTACTCAGATATAACAAAGGACCAGTGCCTTATGCAATCAAATAAATGCGTGAATAAAAGTCTAGGAATTAAGCTAGTGAGTATTAGATTTTGCGAGTGCTCTTGGTAGGTTTTAAAAGTTTTTAATGGTGGTCTTGCTTAAGGTAGCTGGATATCTTAACCGGAAATACCTTCAGTGGCTCCATTCGAAGACATGACGGACCTGTCTGGGATCACAATTAAGTGTTCAATAACTTAACTAAATGTGCCCAGATTGGGTTTCCCGACGCCCACACTTGGAATTTGCCCATATGCCTCGGTATGTAAACGAAACAATGTCAGTGCATTGGTTATGGGGTGAAAGTTTTAATTAAGTTACTCTTGTGCGAACTTAGCAAGTCCTTTCACCGTTCTGAGTACGAGCCCAACCCGAAAGTTGGCAGAGCATACTAGGTGAAGGATGATCAACGAAGTTAATTAATTAAAAGGGGTGCGTGTGTTGAAGGTTTTATTAAGTTAATTAATTAGAATCTCCGTCAGAGAGCGCTCTTGACCTTATCTTATGACAGAGGTTCAAGAGTCTTATCTAATCTAGATGAGACTAATACATGGATTATGCAAACTAAAGATGCTCTCCGATAGAGAGTGCTCTTGACTTGTGTTTCTGCAAGTTCAAGAGTCTTACTTAAGAATTAATTGATTAAACAATGTGAACATGAAGCAAAGATGATTTATTAAACTCTCCGTCAGAGAGCACTCTTGATCCACCTTATGGTGAGATTGAAGAGATTTAAGCAGTTGATTTATTTGAAAAGATAAACAAATAAGAAAATAGAGTAATCAACTTAGCCAATGAATTAGAGGTGATGGATTAACGATTATTCTAAGAATAAGATGCAAATAATGATGAAGGCGAGCAAATCTAACCTAAGCATACACAAGTAAACACAACACAAGACTCCCCAAATGAGAGATGATGAGAGTGGGGACTTAAAAACCCCAGTCAAACACAAGATCTTTATTAAAATTTATACAATGTGCCTTAAGGATTTTAATCCTTGAAAGGACTTTTCAAATGAAAGCAAACAACTCTACTAATATTAGGACTTGTGTAAAAAAGGAGAGTGCTTTACTTTTACTTGAAGCTTTTCTTGAAACTTAACAAAAATGGTAGAGAAGAAGTTTGAATGAGAGCAAAAGAGCAAGACAAAGAAGGCTGAAAATAAGAAGAAAATGATAGGAAGAAGGAATGAGAATAAAGAGGAAGTCAAAAGCAAGCAAAGGGAGAAATAGGGCAGCCAACTATGAGGCCAAAGGAGTATGAGAAATGATGAAAACGGGGCAGCGATGAAGAAGGAAGATGGCTGTCATAAAAATCAATAAAACATGACAGCGAACAAAAAGGGGAAGAAAATGGCCAAAACAAGGTAGAAGGCGGCTAAAGAACTAGGGCAAAAAGGGGTAAAAAAGGGGCATAAACTAGGGCACACTAGGGCTGTCGAAAATGAAGAAAATGAGTGGTAAAAAGAGTAAAAACGGGGCAGGGAAGAAGAAAGAGTAAGAAAAGGCAAACAAAGCAAGGAGGAAAGGGGCTAGCAAGCAAGGAAACAAAAAAGGTCAAAGAGAGAAGAGAGAACTAGAAGAGGGAAGTTCAGTAAACAAGTGTGTTGTTTAATCTTTGTTGATGGAAGGAAGGAGAAACCTTGATTGTTGTGTTTCTTTCTTGGATTGAGAAGTGCTTAGGAGAACCTGCAAAACGAAGGAATTAGATGAAAAAGAACCACCGGTTTATGAAGAAGAGCTTGATCTTTAAGCTTGTCCTTCACCCTTGATAATCCCTGCAAAATCCTTACAAACAAAATTAAATCTGAACAAAATATTCATAAACTAGATTATTAGCCCTTCAAGAGTATATATTGAATAATGATTTAATATTTGAAAAGAGAAGGGTAAGAGAGATATCACCAAAGACAATGTGAATCCAATAGCACATGCATAGACCTCCACAGTCACAACTTTATTATAATATTTAAATAGATATTACAATAATTTTGGCAGAGTGTTCATACCCAAAATCTCCATCCGAATAGAGGTAAAGGAGCCTCTATTTATACAATGAGAGAGTGCTAAAACCCTAAAACCAGAAAACCAGACCTAACCGGACTTGCTAGGTTTGGAGAAGCCATTGGTAGTGTTATCTTCAGTCTTTACTTCGATCAAATCATCAAACCAATGAGTGCTCTCCATCTCATCCAATTCGAGAGTTTAGCTGGAGATGACAAATCCGTTAACTGATTATAACTTTATTGCTCACTAAATGCTGGCTGAAGCTCAGTTATGATAACTCCAATCATCATAAATCCCCATTGAAATGTCATTTAGTCTTTTATTTCGCTGAATTTGGATTAATTTGGAGAGTTTTAATTTTCTCCAAAATAATCATTTTTTTCCTCGAAAATGACTTTTTTGAGAAAATGAGCGTTATGTGTCCGATTGATGATTTGAAAGTTGGATCTGACTAGCTGGCCGATCAAGAATGATTTTTGGCTTAAGGTTAGAGCCTTCAATCACTGAATTCGGGGTCCGGATGATTGACTTATTACAAACGGGATTTTTCCATTTAATTTATGGAAAAATTAATTAAAAACTTAGGGAAAATTAAAAAATTTAAAAATTTAAAAAGTAATTTTTCCTCATTCGAAAAAGATTTTTTTTATTTTTTTTATATGTCCAGATGACTTATGACATGGCCATGCTCTACTTAAACAATATCTAGTAGGTTTATAACACTCAGTTGGGCTCTAATAACCCCCCAAGGTCCATAATTCAACATCGAGCGTTTCAGCTTTGGAGGAAGTGGGAGAAAACCTTTTCAATTATACTCGGCTGAAGGCAAAGCATAATTGTCAGGGGCAAAAAACTCCTTGGAATACCTTATTTGAGATTCTACGTCTCAGGAGACCGAACCACTCAAAAAATACCCTACTAGCACATTTTATTACAAACCCCGCGGGGGCATGGTCAAAATTATTCAAATGAAAAACCGGCTAGCCAATATTGGCTAGACATGAAGACGGATCAAGTGATACACCGGAATCAGACATTGAACATGTCTGTCAACCGACGGTTCCTTAGGTAATCCAACTATGGTACAAATAAGTGGATAACAGTTCCCAAACCAGAAGGCAAGAGTGTGGTATCTTCCAAGTGGATTTACAAGATAAAACATGCAGCTGATGGAAGTATAGAAAAATACAAGCAAGATTTGTGGCTAGAGGTTTCTCTCAGAAAGAGGGAATTGATTATGAAGAAACATTTGCACCAGTAGCAAGGTATACTTTGATTAGAGCCATCATGGCACTTGCATCCATGATGAAGTGGAACTTACACTAGATGGATGTAAAGACAACCTTCCTGAATGGTGTGATTGAGGAAGAAGTATACATAGAACAACCACAAGGATTTGAAGTTGAAGACAGACAGACTCACGTATGCAAGTTGAAGAAGGCCCTGTATGGCCTGAAGCAAGCTCCTAGAGCTTGGTATGGAATGATAGATAGTTTCCTGACGAGCTTGGACTTTACAAAGAGTAAAGCCAATCCTAACCTTTACTTCAAGGTTATAGATGATGAACCTGTCATTCTATTACTATATGTGGATGACCTATTTCTGACAAGGAATGAGAAACAGATTAAAGAATGCAAGAAGAAGCTCACTGAGTAATTTGAGATGAAAGACCTTGGATTAATGCACTATTTTCTAGGTTTGGAAGTGTGGCAAAGTTCAGAAGGAAATCTTTCTCAACCAGGGAAAGTATGCAGTAGAAATTTTGAAAAGATTTGATATGTTGGAATGTAAAGCCATGGTCACACCCATGGATACCAACTTGAATGTGTTGGCTGATGAATCATCAGAGTTAGTGGATGTGACTCAATACAAACAGATTATTGGGTCGTTGGTGTATCTAACAAATACCATACCAGACATTTGTTTTGTTGTGAACACATTGAGTCAATATCTAGTTCAACGTAGACGTGTTCACCTGGTAGCTGCAAAACATGTGATGAGATATTTGAAAGGAACTATAGACTTTGGAAACCATGATTACAGATTGTATGGCTATACAAATGCAAATTGGGCTGGAAGTGTCTCACATAGGAAAAGCACATTAGGTGGATGTTATTGTCTGGGGTCTGTTATGATTTCATGGTTTAGCAGGAAACAGTCCAGTGTTGCTCTTAGCACGGTTGAAGCAGAATACATAGCAGCTTGCTCTGCTAATTGTGAAGCCATATGGCTTCAAAAACTGATGTCAGGTCTATTTAACCTGGATTTGGATACCACAGTGATTCTATGTGATAATCAGAGTTGTATAAAGATGACAGAGAACCCATTGTTCTACGATAAATCGAAGCACATAGAAATCCAGTATTTCTACATTCGAGATATGATACAAAAGGGAGCCATAGAGCTCCAGTATGTGAGTATCGATGAACAAGTTGCTGATGTATTGACAAAGCCTTTGTCTTGTATAAAGTTTGAATACTTTTGAGACGAGCTTGGTGTTGTTCGAAAAGACCTTCCCTGAAAGGGGGAGTAGTGATGTTGCAGTGGGATTGTATCATCCTTGGACACCTGTCCTAAAGTGATCCGTAGACTTTTGTCTTCGAGAAAGAAACATGATTGTATCATCCCTGGACACTTGTCCTAAAGTGATCCGGAGACTTCGGTTTTCGAGAATGTGGTAGGGTTGCATCATCCTTGGACGAAAGTCCTAAAGTGATAGGGAGTGATTACCTCGTAATAGTATCCGGTGACTTCGGTCCTCGAGAATGTGGTAGGATTGCATCATCCTTGGACATAAGTCCTAAAGTGATAGGGAGTGATTATCCCGTAATAGTATCTGGTGACTTCGGTCCTCGAGAATGTGGTAGGATTGCATCATCCTTGGACTTAAGTCCTAAAGTGAGAGGGAGTGATTGTCCCGTAATAGTATCTGGTGACTTCGGTTCTCGAGAATGTGGTAGGATTGTATCATCCCTGGACTTAAGTTGTAAATTGATCCGTAGACTTTAGTCTTCGTATTGTGGATTGCAGATTGTTGCTGATGATGATGATGTTGCTGATCGAAAGATCAAAGTATTGATGATGATGTTGTTGATCGAAAGATCAAAGTGTTGTTGATGATGATGATGTTGTTGATCGAAAGATCAAAGTATTGATGATGATGTTTTTGATCGAAAGATCAAAGCGTTGCCGCTAATGATGATGTTGTTGATCGAAAGATCAAAGTATTGATGATGATGTTGTTGATCGAAAGATCAAAGTATTGCTGATGATGTTGCTCAAAGTATTGTTGCTGATGATGATGATGATCGAAAGGTCAAAGTATCGTTGATGATGATGTTGCTGATTGAGAAAGACTAAAATGCTGATGATGATGTTGTCGACCGAACAATCAAAGTGTTGATGCTGTTGAAATTGAAGATGAAGACTATATGTCAAAGATGATGAAAAAGCTTCCAATGATTTATAGATGTATCACCCTGATGATGTTGAAGATGCTCTCTCTCCTTCTCCTATTGCTGTTGTTGTTGTTGTTGTTGTAGAATACCCTTCTTGTTAAGGGGGAGTGTTGAATTATTGTAACTTCGAAGAGTATTTCATTTACTGTACCCCGATGTTCCTATCGGGAGAATCATTTGTATTTCATTATACCCTGATGTTCCTATCAGGAGAATCATTAATATTGTAATAGGTCAGTCGAGAGTCATGAGGTAAACCCTCCATTGTAAGTCGGGTCATTAGCACCCACCGGAGTATAATAATATAATGTTTTGAGTCTCGCTAGAGAAGTCGGTCCAGTCAAGTTTAGTGGGGCCGACTTGGTTGAGTAAAAAGTCAAGTGAACGAAAGAATATAAATAGAAGTGAAGTGCTTTTCATTTGAACACATAGACCCACTTGTGTAGCGCCTGAGAGAGAGAGAGAGAGTCTTATCTGCAAGGAGGAGAAGGACTAGTTTGAAGTCTTGTCTTTTATCTTTTTGATCATCTATATTGAGGAAGCTTTTCTTGTTGGGTTTTTCCCTTTAGGGTTTTCCGAGGATAAATCTTTGCGTCTATTGTCTCTTGTGATTGATTGCTGTGCATGTTATTCTCTCAGATGAGATCCTAAGTTCATATTGGTCTAAATGATAAAAATCTAACATGCTTTAGCATAGTGGGCGTCTAATATTCTAGGTGAAGATATGTAATTTTTGTCTAGATGGGGAGTTTTGTTATATGCTATTGGGATGGGTTGAAACTTGGGATCCAATCATGAATGTAGAGGCATGCATCTTGATTGAAATGGGGACCATCATTCCAGATGCGGTCCCTGTTCTTCTAACTTTTGAAAAGTATGTTGATGAAGCCCTTGGACCTAAAATGTATCTTTGGGATGTATCCCAACAGTTTTGCCCATTTTTCCGTTTCTCAATCCTTTGTTGACTTCTTTGAGAGCTTTGACCCACCACTAAATTCCTTGATGAATGCCCTTTGAGAACATTGGAGTGTGGTTGCTTGAAGCTCCTTGTCCTTAATGTCAATATGCATGTGTCCAATCCTTTGTTTTATACATTGTGTGATTTTGTTGGGGAGGAGTAAATTTTATTTGCAAAGGGTTGTCATTGGCTAGCGGAGGATGGTTATTCCAATTACTGAGGCTGTGGATTAGAGCAGTAGGTAGGAAGTCCAATAGGATTTTGTTAAGGGAGTGGTGACTGGTGAATAGGTGGAGAGTAGATGGTGCACTGGATGGCAGAATGGGAGGAAGCACAATGGTAATGTTCTCTATCTATTGTGCGCCGACATAAGGGTAAATTTTTAGGGAAAGGTGGCATTTCCGATGCGATGACCACAGGGTGAGTTCAATGCTTGTCCCTTTAATGCTGTTGGGTGGTCCATTCGAGGAGGTCAAGTGGAAATATCATTGCGAGAAGGGCAGTGGGGTCCTGTCATGACATGACAGAGTGGTCTCTTAGGTACAGTTTGATGGGACTTAGCAAGGGAAGAGGGTCTGGTTCAGTGAGGGCATCCATTGCTAGGGTTTTGTAGGACCAGCGCATTGATTTTTGTTGATTTGAAGTTCAGTTTTATTACGCTATATTGGGCCTGAATTGCAGTTTCAATTGGTTTGGTATTATTTGATTAATTATAACTTTGCTACTGATAAATATTAGAGTGCGCCAGTGCAAAATTGGTCAGTATTTTTTCAAACCAGAACAAATATGTGGTTTCCCTTTACTAGTTTTAATCCACATCATCATGTTACAATACAATAGATCATTGACATGACTCCATGGGAATGAAATAGATACCATAGTTGCTGGAAGGCATTAAGAATGACTTGAAGAAAACTGCTTTGTCTCACATAACTTATGTTGAATTATGCTTTTGATCATTTTATCATGCCTATGCCCTCATTTAATTGTTGTTTTCATTGAACTTGTGGAAAGCTTTTCATATGCAACTTTGGATCATGTGTTGCAGGAATAGCAAAGGTTATGACATGGCCATAAAATTTCGCGCCAAGTTTACACATGTGTCACCTGTCTGGTATCAGTTGAAGAGGTCTGTCCAAATGGCGAGATTGGTTGAATGATTTGCATTCTCTGCAATGACTAATCTTTCTAATTTACTTTATGTAATTGTGGTTCAGAATTGGGACAGAGCTACAGTTATTTGGTAAACATGATGCTGATCAGCAATGGATAGCTCAAGTTCGTAAGAATGGGCTGCCATTGGTATACCAATCCTTGTGCTGTGCTCTGTAATTATCTGAATTGGCTTCTGTAGACAGCTTATGCATATATTTTTGTGCGTCCATCTATTTTTGAGTTGCATATCTCATGTTTGGTTACATGTTATCTTGAGCTGTGCAGAATTTGACGATTTGACTATTTTTGGATAATGTTTTGAGAAATTCAGTGTCTCTGTTGTTATGTTTAAATATTTTATCATTGGTACCTGTTAAACATTTTGTAGCATCTTTCTTATAGAGCTCGCTTTCCATTGAGTCTCAGCATTGGTGATAAAAAATCCTGATTTCTTACCTGTTTACTGTTGTATTTTTAATAAAAATATATGCGCACACCAATTGTAACAAGTGTCAGAGAAAGAGAGAGATGATGGTATTATTAAACGTATGAAAATAACATGTACATGGCATTAGTCTCAATGAGGGAGACAAAAACCCATATAACCAACCAGCAGTGACTTAAGCTACAATCAATGTCTAATTAATACATTGCATGTCTTGACCTTCTTTAGTATGTGACATGATATTTTATTACGTTATGTTGTTAGACACTTTATTATCTAATACTAACACCTAATAAACACATTGATATGAGCATCAGACTATGTTAACCTTTATTACCCTCTCTTAATGGTCATATTGGAAACAAACACTTCTGCCAAAAAATCACAAACTTATCTGCACTAATCACATTGAATAAGATGTTTGCAGCTTACCCATGAATTCTATAATTATGCAGCGTAAGATTCTTACTCTTGGTTTGGCTTTGAATTTGATGATGATGAATATCAACATGCTAGAAATTCTCCATTCTGTTGTCCATAACTTCATAGTTTGATGTCTTCTGCAAGCACCACATATATGCACTCCAAAAATCAATTTTGAACTTGCGGCAAAGCAAGACCTAATGCTGCCTCTATGGCATGTATCCGGCTTGGTTGATGCAGGATATGTCAAATCACTAACTACCTATTTGACCACTGTCTCATTGGCCGGATTAGAGTCAATCTTCGCTGAAAATTTCAACTCATGTACGGAGATGCAGAAGATGATTTGAACTCCGATAAGCAGTTTTTTTGTACTCCTAGGTAGCAGAATATATCAGTTCTGAAAAACTAAGCCTCTAGGGACTGCCTTAACCTAGAAAGAGTCATGTCCCTCTTACATGCAAATTGTGTGTCTTGTGGCTTATTTCAAATTTATCAACCAAATTTCATTGCCATGGATGGAACCAACCTAGATATATCCAATGCTTTTGTAGGATCAATTTTGTATTCAACCTCCATGAGTGATTTCTTTCACTCATCTTTGCCTTTAGTCTTTCATCAAATTAGTGTTCAAAGAATTTACAATAGTTGACAACAAAGGAATATATATATATATATATGTGTGTGTGTGTGTGTTGTACTCTTTGTAGATTTTCCAGAGGTCACTACTCACTCTGGAAATCTAAATCCCAACTCCACCACAAATCTCTCTAATCCCAGATCATATACTGATAATGAAATTCAATCCTAGATAATAGATAGGCATATAAGCAAGATCAAGGTTACTTGGGTGTGGGAAGCTGGACTGAAAAGCGAAATTTTCAAAAGCTTCCGGTTTGGGAGCATTTCGGTAGCGTTTTTTATATAATATATATTTTTAATATATTTTGATGCATATATGCCTACAAATGCTTGTAGAATGTTGAATTAGTTATGGAAAGCATAAAAACATGAAATAAACCATAACATGATAAATCATAATACCATATAACATCATTCATCAACCATCAATGATTCAATCAATTATCATATACTAGTGAATTCGTCAAACATAGGTCCATTATCCATATTCATAACATCAAGTTATCAACCTTACAGCTTCATAGTTCAACTTCAAACTTCAAACTTGAATTGCCATGTAATGTTCACAAAATATACCATAATAAATATAAAAGAGTCAATGACTCAAGGTCTCGAATCTCAACAGTGCAGAAACTTGAAAGGACTGTAAATAAGAAAATACAAGAAAATTAGATTTTATGGATGTTTCCTCTTGCCACAGGAAATTTCTAATTTCTTTTCCCGTGGTCTATGAACAAAGGGACGAGATTTTCATACCCAGTAGCCAACGATATCGAGCGGCTTGAGCCACGTCCAAGACTTGGTCCTGCATGACCCCCCCTCACTAATGTAGGTGGGGGTTGTGAAGTTGAACCTCTTGGTAAAGATGGTGCATATGGAAACAAGGTAGCAGATGGCGGTGGCATTGTTGCTGCTGCTGCTGCATGGTCATCCTGATCGCCCAAAAGCTCATCCTCCAAGCGCTCTAAAGTTAAGGCTCCATCCTCCAAGTTATGCTCCTCTGGATTGTTGTCACAAGTGGCATATGATCTATCGGTTTTGGCCCGCTCACAATAATGAGTCAACAACCTCAAGTTGTAATGTACATAAACCAAGCTTTTTGCCTGATTTTCATTTAATCGGTTTCTTTTCACCGAGTGGATGAAGCTATAGGTGCTCCAACACCTTTCTACAGAGGAACTGTTTACCATGTGTGAAAGCACTTTGGTTGCCAATTTATGCAAGCGTGGACATGATGAGCCATACATATTCCACCATTCAATAGGAGGCACCCTATCTCGATCTTTTCTAGCATGCAAAGTACCAAATAGACCAATATCACTGAGGTATTTTCTTAATTCACTATGCAATATGGCACATTCCTCCTCATCAAGGACCAACTTGTCTATAGCAGCCATGTACCCAAATTGTACCTCTGGATCTATGTGGAGTTTTCTCCTAACCCCACCCCTAGGTGCTGGTTTGGCCACCCAAGATGGAGAATAATATTTTGAGGTTAATACATATGCTAAGGCATGCAGTGGAACATTGAGATGTTCCCACCTTTTGACCACATGTGTGTGAATGTGTTCATACAGGATGGGATCCTTCGATTTAGCAATATCTTTAATCTGGCCCAACATGCTATCCATCTGCTCATACACCTCCCCAATTACCAGCTTATCTGTATTTGCAAACTGAATCATGTGATAAATGGGCTTTGTGAACTACAAAACAAACTTGACACTTGCCCAAAATTGACCATCAAGAACTGTGTCTTCCACATCTTGAAAATCAAGCCCGTTAGATGTGGATGTAGCCCTATTTTTCAAGATTTGCTATGATTCACTTGATACCATGCTAGCCAATGTTTCTCTTACCTTCAAAAGGCGCTTGAAGGTGAGGTAATAGCTAGCAAATCTAGTATTTGCTATCTTTAATAGCTCTAACTTTGAGTGAGTGCAGAAAATGCCACGGGCATTGCTATGGTTGGTAATAAATCTTATTATGTGCTTGCCCTTTTTGTACAGTTCACCAATCCATTTGTATTCATTTTCCTTCAACTTAATACTGTCATGCATCAAAAGGTTTAATGTGTGAACCAAACACCCAGACCAAAATATGTTGGGGTATTTATCTTCAATGATTGCTCCCGCTGCCTTACAATTAGCAGCATTATCTGTTATGACTTGGATGACATTGTATGGACCAATAGCTTCAATGTTTTTGAGTAGGAGTTCTGCAATGCTCATGCCGGTCTTGAATTTATTTGAGTAGTCATGTGCCGAAAGGAAAACTGCACTAGTAGCAGAGACACCAAGAACATTTATTAATGGCTTACCTTTCACATTGGTCCAACCATTTGATACAATTGATACCCCATACTCATTCCAAGCATTTGTGAATTGCCTCAAAGCATTTTGGATCTTGGCTTTTTCCTTGTCAAGCCCCATAGTTCTAGCTTTGTCATACCCGAGGCTCTTGTATCTTGCTGGGGCAGTGCGGATGGCCTCTACCATTTCATGCCAATAGGGTGAGCGAAGACCATTGAATGGTGTGCCACAAGCATAGAGAAATCGATACACTTTGAATCCACATCATCCCTACCACCTTGATCAAGGAAATCTGATATTGTCTTGCCACGTGATTGCATGGGAGAGAATCCACTGCCTTGGGTGGATTGGCCTCCAGTACTTGGTGAGCATGAAAGGTCATGGTCATCCGATGATCGTTTTGTTATGTGTTGTGCTTCAAATTCTTCCTTCTTATAGATGGCTCTTTTGTTGATATCACATTTGGGCAAACACAAACTCCTATAGTTTTTCTTTCATCACATGGCATGCGCCCACATAGATGTCTTCTCACATGGGTATATGAACCTGTGTATGTCTTTTTACAATGGGGGCAAACAAATTTGGTGGTTCCACCCCCTCTAGTTCCTGCCTTCCTTGTGACATATTTCCACAAGGGTGTGGGGTCCTCTTTGGTTTTCTTTCGGTTTTCCTCCTCTTCCCCCTCCTCCTCCTCCTCCTCCTCCTCTCCATGGTATGTGCCACTTCCCACTTCTTCATCCTCTTCCTCATTCCTCCTTCGGTTTCCAACCACCACCATCAAAATAAGAAATGGAACCAACAAAATAAACCATAAACCCATCATCATGGTTGATGCCAGATGGAACTAGAGATTTGACTTGGTGCTTGCAATAGAATGAGGGAGGAACTAGAGATTTAACAATGTACATTACTACATTCTAGTCACTAGACTCTAGAGTCTAGAATTTATATTCCAACGCCAAGTATTCATAGAAATCAAAGGTCAAAAAAGTTCAAAATTCTAACACAGAGCAAATGACAAATGAACAAAGAAGGTTGTAGAGCCTACCTCTTTGGCTCCCGCTCTCCAATGGTGGCAACCTTCTCCTCTCCTCTCCTCTCCTCTCCTCTCCTCTTCTTCTGTTCTTCTCTTCTCTTCTTTTCTCTTATTCTCTTCTCTTGCAAAGTGATAATGAGGTTGGAGAAGAGGGATTTATCCCGCAAAGCCCTCCTCCTTCCCTTCAAAAACCAACTCTCATCCCTTTCCTCTCTTTTGTGGGCCGTGGGCGTCGTTTAATGAGGGAAGCGCCGGGAAGTGCAGGAGGGAGTGAATTCAGAAGCGATGGGAGCGAAGTCGGAAGGGTGGGAGGGAGCGACGTGAGCGATGGAGAAGCACTATGGAAGCGTGGACTTCCAGACAGAGCAGGGAGCGAAAAAAATAAGGGGGAATCGCGCTCTGGAAATCGCTCCGGATTGGGAGAGATCCAGGAATTGCGCTTTCGGTTAGCACCCGCAGCGCTTCCTTGCGGAGCGAGCTTTTGGAGCAGGGGCGGCGTGGGGGGGGGGGGCGCTTCCCCGCAACCTTGAGCAAGATCATAATAAGCAGCACATGAGATCTTCTACAACTTCTAACACAATAGCAATCACACACATGAGACACTTATTTTTGGTCAGAAATTCTTGGAAGAATCCTTACGGGAAAACCGATGAGAGAGATATAGAAGTTTATATATTCTTTGAACAGTTTACAATAGGAAGTATGGATCAGTCCAACAACAAACTTGGTTGAGAATTCAAATGCTCTGATCTTCAAGTCTGAACTCTGAAGGATGCTCCCTCTCTGCTCATGCAAGCATTCACCCTCCTCATGCAAGTATATGCCCTCCTCTCTGAAACTGATCTCTAACAAGGCCTCACGCCTCTCTACCTCTGTGGATCACTGTCTTGGTGAATCCCCCTCTCAAGTTTGGAAGAATCTCCTCTTAGGACTTTGTTGCCGCCTAATTCGCACCTCGGGTGACGTGGCAGAAATCTTCAAGCCATTGGGTGCGACCTTGGGGGCAAGCTCGAGCCAAGTGCTGTCACTTGATACTCAGCTCCTTCGTCTAGGCCAACTCCTAGCGAAGCCAAGGGGGGTGGACCCTAATGAAAAGTAAAAATCTAAGGTTTTTTCTCTACGAGAGAAGTAGTTAATTCTAGGAGTTTTAATATGGAATGGATGAATTTAAGAAATTACCAATCACTGCCAACAAAATTTAATCTTAGCAACACCTTAACTCAAATGAGATACACAAAATTCAATGACACATTGCGAGATTAACTTATGCAAAAAGGAACAGAAAAGACCAGTGCCAAAGTGAAAAAAGTGCTTGCAAAAGTGGGTTGCTAGTGTAGTCTCAGTGAAAGTATTGCAGTGTCTCGGTTGGTAAATTTTAAATTATTAAATGAATTGATTAAGGAATGGGTAAATTGTGGGTTTGGCCCAACAAGTCAAGTTCCTTCGAACTGAGTGCTAAAGCAGTAATACCAAGTGTCCAACAGGGCGAGAATAGACCTGCTTAGAGTAGCCCCCTTACTCTGTAGTGATTACTCTTTGCAACCTCCCGAGTTCTCAAGAAAATTACTTGTGTGGATTTTCCTATTAGATCTAATAACTCATATCCCTTTCTGATACAGCCAACTAATCAGACAAGCTGCAGCGGTGTAGAGCATACGGGGAAGGAGTCTTGGTTTATTTTAATTAGAACAAGTTTTCTGATTTAGAAGAAAGATAAAATCCTGCAGTCTCTTTCCAAATTCAGTACTCAGGCAAGCCCTTGTCCACGAACCTGTACTCGGGAAAGCGAGGGGGTTTATTTTAACTTAGCAGTGCGTAACAAAATTGTTTTTGTTTTTTAATTACTACACTGCTCAAATATTTTCCCTTATGGTACTTCGGTATAGCGCAGTGGGTAAGTATTTAGGTTACTTTTGCACAACTTAAACACAGCATGAAATGATAAAAACAAGGACAACTACGCTACCAGCATATAAGAAAACAGAAAATGACACCGACACAAATCCCCCAAGGGGGATGGGGACCGGGCTCTACTGAGCGTAGTCAAACTTGTTTTTTTATTATTTGGTTACAATGCTTCAGCAGAGAATGCTCTTTGGTCCTTGTTATCTGGGATCCAAAGGCTTACAACATGCAAAGGAAATAGGCCCAGCTAAAGGGAAAGCCTCCTGGGAGCTCCGGATGCTCGAAAAAGCTAATTTCGGGCAGAGTTTCCTTCTCTTTTTTGATGGGCCTGTTAAAAACCAGCAAGCATATGTCAGTGAAAGATGCCCAAAAACACTTTGGAAGTGTCTTTGGACAACGTGCAAAAATTACAAAAAAAATCTTAGTAGCAAACTGATTACAAAAAAATGAAACAACTAAGTAAGGCAAGCTAGAAAGCTTGCCTTCTTAGGATCTTTGCTTGCCTCTTGAAAAGAATGGCAAGCAAATTTCAAG
>LPNX011024584.1:326036-339642 GCA_001517045.1 Pseudotsuga menziesii
TTCTTACCAAAATGTAAATTTCCTTACGAAGACAAGTAATCCCAACAATTGCAAATTATGAAAAGATTTGATACAGATTACCTCAATGATTTAGCATAAAGAAAACATCAACCCAACATCTATGGATCCCACACAGAAATTGCCTCCAAAGCCTTTTATTAACAATACTCAGAAAATATTACAATGTATGCAAGCAGAGGTTCCACTTTTGATGATGAACAAAGGAGAAGAGACCAGCTTATATAAGAAAAGGGAGACCCAAGGGGGCCTCATCAATACTGAAGCTCAAGATCAGTTAAGCTTGAGTGATCCAAGGACTTGGTGGTGTGACATCTCTGACTGAGAGAGCAAGTCGAACTATACAGGAAGGAGAAGCTGCCACATATCTTAAGCGTGAAGTGTCAAAGGTTGGGCATTACCACGTCAACTTGGTGGAGCCGTAACCTCACTACAAATGAAATCTTGTCCTCAAATTAATGATCAAACACAGAGTTCAACATATGCCACGTCTTATTGAAATAGCCCGCAACTCCTTTTGATGACGCCGCCCCTGATTTGTGCAAGATGTAAATCATAAACACGGGCCACCATATTGACATCACGCTCCAAGGTTGGTGTATCTCATTATTTCAATGATTTGCTGCCTGTTACAAACTCTTAAATCAGATGTCGAGCCCAAGTGCGAGCTGCCACATCGCATACAATATGCCGATTCCAATGGCTGCGTTATGATATGTGAATCGTGTACGTGGACACATGCACATCATCAAATGCCAAGTCGATAATGTTTCATATGATGTCTCCATTGGTTAGCCACCAATAAATAGGGCGTGGGCCACCACAATGACGTCAAGCTTTAGCGAGTCCACTCAACCATATAGACATTCGCTTGGTATCCAAATCATCTTTAAACATGATGTAAAGGCTAAGTGAAGAGTTCACCTTTATTGGGGACAAGCTTACATGTCACCCCAACCAATTCTTATGTCTCTTTTTGACTTTTTGACCTTTTGTCCTTTATGCCAAATTGTCATATTTTAGCATTAAAATGCTATTTTTATGCACTCTTATCCCAAATAATGCCACACGGGGTTCTTCGGCTGTCAAACTGATGTAGAAAGTAGTCCCAAGGGTAAAGTGGATGCCTCGGGTGTGAAAACGAGTGTCCCCACGTCAGAAACGGACTCCGTATCTGACTTTTATTACAATTTGAAGTTTTTTAATTAAACCATTAAAAAATGGAAAAAAAATATTTTTTGCGGAAATTGACGTAACTCTAGGGGGACCTAGTACATGTCCATACGACTCAATTCGAATGCCTAGCATGGTGAAAAACACCGACACGAAGGCTCTAATAACCTCCCTAGGCCGCAACACCAAGATGACTACCCCAGCTTTGGAGGTGTGAGTGAAAAACTCAGAAATTATCAGTTGTTTGTTCAACAACCAATAATAACCAAGGGAAAAAACACTCTGGGCTAGTCGGCTTGATGCTTAAGTCTGGGAAGCCGAGCCTTTTATAAAAATTTAAATGCTAGGACATTTTTTACAATTTCCCCAAGGGGGTATGATCATGCGTTACAAAAAATAAAACGACCCTGGAGGCCTGAAAGGACTTCTGAACTCTGAATATAAACAAGTATCTTGTTCATCACTGGCGGCTCACTGAAAGTCCAACTAGGTGCAGCCTAGTCGGTAACAGCCTATTGCCTATATTGAGATGCACATCCATGCTAGGTAGAACCACATGGAGGACATCCCGAGATACACCTCTATTTATAACACTCCCTCATATCAAGGGAAGTTCGACCATTGATGCCTCGATCCAACAGATCTCTTGCTGTTGAAACTGCCCTCTCTGAACTGAATGTCACTACTGCACTTTGATTTGATATACTCTGATCCATCTCCATCAAGGTAGCCCTGGGAGAAGCCTCACACTCTCTCATAGACTCTGTCATTGACCCTTGATCCATACTCCCTTTGAATCTCTGTTGCAACCAATCTCTGAAGTTGCCATCCAGTGGATGCATTGCCCTGTATTTGACCTCCCTACTCTTAGATGACTCAACTCGCTCTTGAGATAAATCTATGTTCGTCATCTTGTACCAACTCAATCTTTGGCTAGTACTGGTATGAGCATCTTGCTCATATCTTTGATCTGAGGACTCACTCCTCAGTGCCTATGTCTAGAAATCACTTCGACTCCTTCTATGTTGCTAGACACCCCCAACATAGAAGTACTGTCGAGCTACTAACACTCCCTTTGAGTGAGGAAGGTACTTCCAGAGAAGCATCCACCAGGACCAAACACATCCGCTACTGCAACTGCCCCCTCTAAATTGGAAGTCTTCCTAGCTGCATTTGGTGCACTTTGATATGAAGATCCGTGAGCCTCCTCCATCAATGTCATCTTGGGAAAAGCCTCATGCTTTCCCTCTATCACTAACCCTGATCCAAGCTCCAGACTCCCTTTGGAACTCTGCTCCAAGTTCTCTTTGAAAATGACCACAACTAACTTAGCAACCTGTACATTTTGCGTTCTCTGATGCCATGCCTCACGGCTACATCCAAGGTCACTCCCTCTGAATATAAAAGACTGTCCATCTTAGAGCACCATACTATATCCCTAATCCACTAGAGCTAATACTGAGCGAAATTGCATGCCTCATCCTTTGGGCATGCATTTGATATAGAATTGAAGTACAAGGATCCATCATAGACAATATAAAAAAGTAGCGACCAATACCCAAGCTCAGAGATGTCAAGGCCTCAATGCTTTGCAACATTTCCCTACTCACAAAATTGATCTAGCTCTAATTTGCTCTGGAAAAAATGAGGTGTAACACTCCCATACAACTGGTGGTACAACACCTCCTACAATAAAATAATGATAAACTCCTAGATCTAGCCTAGGAAGGAGTAAAGAAACCAAAATAATCCAACTACTCAACCAAATGCAATAAATGAGGAAGTCAAAGGCACATATACAAGTCTCCAAGAGAGAAAGAGTAGTGTGCCTCTACCAAATGAGTGCTAAATGATAAGTCAAAACCAAATATGTAGCCTCCAAAGGCTCTTCAAGTGTAGCACTCCAAGAGATAAGGTCCAAATAGCAATTAATGACCCTAGGTCTAGGGTTTGACCAACAAGATCTCCTCTAAAACCGAGCAATCTCCATCTTAAATGCAATAGATGCTCTTCATGGTAGAATGCTCCAATAGATAAGGCATGATATATTTGCAAGCCAACCTCCAAGTAGAAAGCTCCATCAATCAAGGCTAGGAACGAGTCAAAGATGCTCTAGGTCTACATGTGTGGCTTTTTAAGGTGAATGCTTAACTATAAATCATGAATGAATGTGCAAGATTGGTGCAATAAAGTTGAACGTTACTAATAGAAAGTAGTGGAAGTAATCTCCAAGGTGGATGTTTTGATCTCATCAATGTACATTAAATGCTTTACACATATCAACCAACCTCATCAATGTGTGCGGAAGATATATCCATGAACTAAGGAAAACACCATCAACGAGCAAAAGTGTCCACAATATTCAACCAACTCCATGTGTACCTCCACATGTTCCAAGAGAGAGAAACAAGTGGAGCATTCCATGCATGATGGTAGCTAAGAGTGAGAAGGTGTCATCAATAAGTGTAGGAACGAGAGAGCTCCAATAGAAATGTGTGCCATACCATCCAAGAAATGCTAGGAAGTAGAATGCTCCATTTAAAATGAGTGTATGCTCCAATGCACTTTCCAACTAAGTAGAGGATTCCACACTAAATGACAACCAATAACACCAAGATGCCATCCAAGTCTAGGAACAAGAGAGAATTCCTATAGAAACCCACTCATCCATGATTGCAAATTACCTGCAATAAACTAGGGTGTTCCAACTTTAAGTCACCTTCAAATGAAAACCACTCCAAAATAACAAGAGCAATTCATTAAAAGTGATAAGTGATCATGCCACAATGTCAATCCAATGTCAAGAAACAAGAGTAGTCCAAAAGATGTAAGTGCCATGTCATGAAGTATATGCTAGAAAGGAGAGCACTCCGTCAAATATCACCAACCAAGCATCTTTGAGAGTGAAGTACATCACATGTCATAGAGCACTCCATAAAAATCCGACCATAAATCCTCCATAAGTGCAAGAGATAGGAAAAGAGCCAAAGCATTCCAAGGAATATTATTGCTAAACCATCCATGAGTTAAATACATCTTGTTACAACTTGAACTAGCATGTGTGATTAAAGCTTTAAAGAGCAAGGTTAGCCCAATTATAATTAGAGGTATTACCCACTATCGCCTCGATAACCACCTCTTTGCACTTTAGGTTGGCTCTTCTCTAGCTCAATGGGGGATTCCCTAAAGTATGATTGCTAGGCTTATGGCAATAAGGGAATAAGGTGATTTGAAGAGTTAGCCTTAGCAAAACAGTTTGGTCTCTTCATAGTATATAAAAGGGGTGATGGGAGGACCATTAAAGACTAATGCCAATCCCTGGGCCAAATGGAGTCAAAGGGAACAAGACTAATGAAGGGGCAAGTTCATGAAAGGGTTAGGGAAATTAGATCTCTTGCGGTGCAGACTAATAAACTGTAACATGTTACGACATCAATGTGGAAACCATCAAGAGATCCCTTGTGGTGTCAACTCAAACATTGCTGATTGGGGTGAGTCCTATACAGTGAAGTATTAGAGGTTCTTAACTCTAGGAAGATGATTTAGAACATTGTAATATTCATACATACAACATCAAAGGGAGATAGAGGAAAACATTTATCACAGAAAACCCTTCTAATGAGAGAAATTTGGCCATCTCTATAGCCCTATTTAACAAGTCTAGTAGTTCCATCGTCCATTAGCAACATAAACATAAGAACAACGAATCCCACTTACAAATGGAGAAGAAATCCTTATGCTTCTAGATGCACCATAAAATATATGTCCATTAGGCTCCAAAAGAAGGAGACATCTCAAAATCCAACCATGAGTTCAAATGCGGAAGAGTCTATCCTTATGTAGGAGAGGAGCTCAACTTCCTTTACAATAAAATAATCTTAAATTCCTTAGATCTAATATAGTGTGGAGTAAATAATGAATAATCTCCACTACAATCTAACAAATTTCTATCAAATGCATAAAAAAGGTGGTCATAGTCTTACATTCTATTATGCTGCACCTGTACCCAGTGCACTTGCAGATGTACCCAGGGAGAGAGGGCCATTTTTTCGACAAGGAGGGGTGTTGTCGAGCAATGGTGGTCATGGTTGGGCCCTTTGGTTCCTCCTTTAGGAGGACATTGCCGACTGTCCTTTGTTGGGGTTTTTAACCTTGGCGTTGCTGTCTCAGGCTCCTAAGTGTTGACCATTGGGTCACATGGCTCAATATCCTGTTTACGAGCTCTGGTGGCCTCTGCTTCAGCTACGAGACATTCGTCTCCCTTCGCAGCCACTTAGGACACCTTCCTGGCCCTTCAGTTAGTGGGCTCTGGGAACCTACTCTCCCTTGCCTTAACTCCTTAGAGGAAGCCATCTTCCATGCTAGGCCTTTTGATGCTTTGAGGAGGGCGTTGAGGGATTTTACAACATTCTAGGGGTTAGATGGGGTATAACGCCCTCCCTCCAGCTCACTCTAGCCTTTCGTTTGGAGTGATTCACTTATTTAAGCGTATTTTGGCACTCGGGGTAACAAATACCCCAGGTAGCCTACCTTGAGCCTACGTTAGGCCATATCTTAGGCCTAAGGTAGCCTACCTTGAGCCTACCTTAGGCCATATTTTATTATTACTAAACAATAAGAAAAATACTAGTCCTAAAACAAAAAACAAGATCGTCAAATTCCGGTAGAGCAAACGGTTGAGAGGGGTTTCGTTCGCTTGGCGGCCCAGGATCAAAACCCCCTGCTCCTAGAAGGTGACATTTAAATCCAACCATGCTAAGGGTTGGTGCGGCCAGGCCGGGTGTGATCCCCGTGTGATTTTGATGGCTTAGATGCTCCTGGATCGTGGTTTCTCAGACCCAAGGTTCGCCCAACAAGTCACAGGGCACTTAACAAAAAAAAAGATTGACATTTTATAATTTCAAATTGACATGTTTTAAGGCATGTAGGCCTGGATATTTTGTAAAAAATGAGTGTGAGATCATATAAATAGATCTCCTCACTTTCATTTTAGAAACAAGACTCATGGGGTATGTTGACCACCAAAACCAACTAGGTGGACAATGCACATGTTGGATGTGCCTTGAAGATAAGAATGAAGTACTCAATGATTATATCAAGCGAGGCAGCTCTTCTTCTCTTCTTCTCTCTATGAAATTTTCGCCCCCTGCGGGGGATTTTGTAAGGATATGTCATCATGAAGGTCTAGTTTTTTGTAGCTTGATCACCTAAGACTTACTCATTAGGGAAGTTCTTTCATCAAGTGTTTTTTCACTTGGATAATTAAAATTTCTTTTTAGAGATTTTAATTATTTGAGTTTTTCACTCAAAATTACCTCCAAAGTGGTGAAAGGTGTTCTAGTGATCGAGTCCATGGGGTGATTGGGGCCTAGGAATGTTGTATATTACCATGCTAGACATTATCCAGAGTCTTGCGGAATTTCATTAAGTTTTGCATAGTTTTTTTTAAATTTTTGGTCATTAAAAATTGTCACTTGGGACAATTTGTTGTAATGTAAAAGAGGGTTACTTGGTCATTTTTAATGTTGTATAAGGGTATGGGTACTCAAGACAAATGGCATGAGAACCCCTACACCC
Organism: Pseudotsuga menziesii; assembly: GCA_001517045.1. Taxonomy (NCBI): domain Eukaryota; kingdom Viridiplantae; phylum Streptophyta; class Pinopsida; order Pinales; family Pinaceae; genus Pseudotsuga; species Pseudotsuga menziesii. The sequence goes on from LPNX011024584.1 coordinate 332,805, forward strand.
TTAGGCCAAGTTTGAAATCATTCGGACAAGTATTGCAATGGTTTTGGTCACCTTTGCTCAGGCCAGTCATGGAAATCAGGAAATTGGGCATTTAATTAGAGAGCCAAATTTTGGAAAAGTGACTATAGTCACTTGGGGTGGCCAAGTAAAGGTTCTAATGTTTATATTATGTTCCTAAGACAAATTTAAGACTCAAAGGGGGGCCCCCAAGCAAGCATATAACAAGTTTTGAGTTGCCGAATCTAAGGGGACGCCTCTTTCTCTCTTTGATTGGTTGGGTGAGTTAAAGTCAATGGAAATGGTCCCACTATGGTGGTTTCTTCCCCATTTGACATAACAATAAGGTTAAAAACATTAAATTAGGAGTTTCTCTCCCCATATTTGAGATCTCATACCTTGGTTTTGTCCTCCTTGAGCAAATTCGCCCCCCCTCTCTTGGGCCCCCCTCTCTTCCTTGTGACACTTGTCTAGCATGCAAAGAGCCTCTCTCTTTCATTTTTCCTATTTAAGGAGGTTTCCCCTCCTCATTTGGGTTACACACTCACACCCACTCTTTTGCTCATGCTCTCATTCTTTCTCTTGCTCTCTTGCCCTTGCTCTTGCTTGGGCCATTGTAATTTTCAGCCATTTGGCTTTGGTAATCAAAATCTTTGGAAGAATCTTGTGTGCATTGTTCTCATTGATGATTTGCTTCCATGCTTAAAGAGCTACACAAGTTTGGTTGGCCAAGGAAGCATACTAATTTGCTTTGGTAAGATTTATGGTATTTGTATTCCATAAATTTTGTGAGTTTTCATTCTTGTAGTAAAGAAGTTCATATTTTTTCTAGTTAGAAGTTTATGATTTCTTTGCTCATTATTTGATTCTCACCTTCTAGTAGTTGTGTAGTGAAAATCTTATAAGTTGCAGGTTATTTGGATTGAAGAGTGGGATTCCTTGGTTGGATGCCGTATTGCTTCACTTCTTGAAGAACAAAGGACCGATTTTCTCTTTCTTTACATACAAATTTCTGAATTTTAATTTTAGTTTGTTGAGTGTTTTAAATCAAATTTTAACTCTTATATACTCAAGTTCTATCAAAATTATTCATCTGGCAACTTTGTATAAATTTTGTATATATATTGCACTAACATACTAACTTCCCCAAAGTGATTTTAGACACATTTTATCATTTTCTGTTTTCTGGTTTTTAACTGGTTAGTGACAAAACAAAGAAAAACTCTGTCAAATTTCAGCCATAGAAGAGTTTTAAGGCCACCGCAAAGAAAGAGCTTCAAAGGTATCTCAAGAAGGGGAAAAAACACAGTTTTTCTCACTCCTTTTATCTCTTTCTTTACGCAGAAATTTTAGCCTTTGTAACAAGTTCAAGAGAGTCTCTTGGACTTGATTTCTTGCTTTGCATTTTCAGTTAAATCAAGTCTCATTTATTTGCCATCCGTTGCTAGCAATAGAAGTTGGGTTTGCCCACCTTTGCATAAGCAATTGTTGATTGGCGTGGGTTTTAGATTAGTTAGAATTTCATTTTGTTTTTATTTTCTTATTTTTTTTTGCCCGCACCTTGTAAGTGATTTGGCTTTGCCATCCTTGCAATATCGCGTTGGCTAACATTTTATTCCAAGTATCTGCTTATTTCTTTTTTTTTGCCCGCACCTCACAAGCGAAGTGGCTTTGCCCATCCGCGTGAAATCACGTTGGCTAGCATTTTTATTTAAAGTATTTGCTTATTTCCTTTTGCCTACACCTCACAATCGAGTAGGCTCTGCCTCCGTTGTGATATCACGCTTTGCTTGTTTTGTTTATTTTTTCTTTAAGGATAAAATTTACCACAAGCCCCGTTTTTGCCCCGTATCCTCTCGCCCCGCCGGTTCGACCGATCTAGGGTGACGAGAAAGGGCAAAGATTTGTGTTGGCTAGTTTAGTAGGCACCCAGATAAGTATCTTCATTAGAAAGGAGAAAAAGAGGCTTGACCTGTGGAGCTAGTGGGGTAGAGGCCATAGGGGGCTTTATGGCACTTCGTGTCCTCCAGTTGAGCACCCAGGAAGTTTTGAGTTTGACCCATGGAGCTAGGTGGGAACCTTGTGTTCCCATGTTGAGCACCCGACATTCTCTCTTTAATCGAAGGAGATGGTCTCTTGGGGTAGACATCTAGAATAGTTCATTTCTTTGCAACAAACACCTTATTTCCCTAAGTCAAAGAGAGACATAAAATTTACTGAAAATTATAGGACCACTTGCATAACATTGTTACAATCATTTACATTTCTCTACTTTGCAATCACTTTATTTTAACTTACTCATTTATTGGAATTCATCATGTTCTTGAATAATTGTTAAAGTAAATGAGTTGATGCTTTAGGCAAATTATTTGAAGTTGATTATTGTGACTTCATAGCCCGAGTAGAGACGACACTGATCATTTTGATTATTTGATTGTTTCTCTCTTTCATACATTAATGGTTGATTGTTAAAGGGTTTGCTTGACATTGAAATATTTGCATCACTGCACGCTGATTGTCATTTTTGTAATTTACAACTCCCAGAAAACATTCTTTAAAAAAGAACTTAGTAAGTAGGGACTGCCCCCCTTGGCCTTTAGGAGTTGTGGTCTAAACGGAGGAGTTTAGGACCGAGGTGACAGTGGGTTCTCAACTCATAAGTTGCCCTCAGGAACACACACAGCGGTTGGGAGACTTATCCGTGTCCAAGTGTGTTTTAGGCGGCAACAGGATAATACACTATGCATTTGTTTTACCCTTGCTAGGGCTCTTTGGAGAGATCCTCCCCTCTTGAGGAGGTTTTTCTGGGTTAATGCAAGCTTTTTCTGGCAATTCTCTGGTGAAATTCTTTTCTAGGTGATGTTTTGATTTGTTGGCTAAACAAGAGCACAAGGAGGTCAGGCTTCTTATCTCCTTGTTTGAATGGTGGTTGATGATGCATGTTCAAGTCTAAATGGTAGCCCTAGTGCTGCATTTTCTCTTAGGATAGGCCATTACCATCCTTTTTGTCACCTTAGCATGCTGAGAGACGTCTCCTTGTGAGGGTCCTCTAGGGGTTTTACCTTAGTTTTCTAGGCTAGTTGTTTGACCTAGGAGCTCTTCCTCTCTAGGTTTGCCATCCTCCCTAGATGCCCTAGGTTGGGTAGGGCTTTTGCTAGGGTTAGTTTCCCTTGGTTTTCACGCCTTTCTTCTCCAAAACTTAGGTTAGTTTCTGTTGGTCCTAGGGTTTAGTTTAGGTTAATTTGTGTTGGCAATTACCTAGGCTAGGGTTAATACCTATTTCCTAATAGCCTACTGCTGCCCCTTCCTTTACCTCGCTATCCCTCACTAGCCTCCTAAACTCCCTTTGCTGCCCTGACAGTCCCTTCCTAAACCCTCGCTGCAACCTTTCCCCCTTCCTAGCCTCCTCCTAAACCCTCGCCACCATCTCCCAAACTAACGCTTCCCTAATAACTTGCTGTTCCTTCCTCCTAAACCCTCGCAGGACACTCTCCTAACCTTTACTAGCCCTTTCCTCTTCTCTCTGCCCTTTTATAGTCCCTTTCTCTACCCCGCTTCCCTTCTAAACCATCCTAAAACCCTTGGTGAAGACCTTCCTTTTACCCTTTCTCCTCGGCCTGCTCTTAAACCTTTCCCCAACTACCTCGGGCTGCTATTTTTTCCACGGGTCTGCTATTACAGCATCCCTACTCCTTTAGACCTTCCTTTAGGCCTCCACAAACCCTCGGGCTTGTTTTAAAGTCAACCCTGGGGCTGCTTTACCTTCTCCCCCATATCGTTGCAAGGCCCTTTTTCATTTAGCAGACCTCGGCCCTAGTTACCACCTCTCAGGGTGCCCTTACAGTGGCAGCCTTCTCCTTTTGCAGTGTGCTGCACTTTCCCCTTTGCCCCTTCCTTGACCTACACATAAACAAGTAAGAGGTTAGTCAAGTACTGATATGAATAGTTAGTTTGGGCTACCATTTAAAGTGGGCTATTGGCATCCTTGTTACTTGTATCTAATATTGTTAGTATGAATATTACTAGGGTAATGTATATGCATGTTTTGACTTATTGTAAAGCACTGAAATATCACCATATTGCTGTACTTATTAAATACACAGTCTGCAATTAATTCCACATATGCACATTTATCTCAGACTTTGTGTTACCTATTGCAAGTATGAAATTGTATTAACTAAATGCACATATAATAAATATTAAAAGCTATCATGAATGCTGGTTCAAAATTGATACTATACTGCTGCTAAAACATTGTCTTCAGAGTTGGTACTGTTGGTTGCCTTCATATAAAATCTAACGCATGTAGTTTGGGTATAATCCATGACTAACTGATATGTTGTACTGCAAATGCTTGTCTTGGATTAGTAAGTTGTGGTGTAGTAATTATATCTCTGCTAATATTTGCTTATCACATATTTAGTTATATCATTGGGTTACATTGGATGAATGCACTACTGCAATAATACTTGCACTATCCATATCTATGCCCATAATATATTTGTTCAACCTTGTGATTGACTCCATTAGGCACTGGTCACTAACCATACAGTCATAATCCCATCATCCTTAATCTTATGGTAGAGGTTGGAGTTTGCTTTACTTTTGGTAAAGCCTAAGCTCATCATAAATCCATCGATCCTTCCATACCATGCTCTGGGTGCTTGCTTTAACCCATACAATGCCTTCTTTAGTCTACCTACATGAGTTTTCTGATGACTAGTCTGGAACCCTTGTGGTTGTTCGATATATACCTCTTCTTCAATCAAGCCATTTAGAAAGGTTGTCTTCACATCCATTTGATGTATCCTCTGTTGATTTTTCCTGAGCAGCATCGAGAGCCATTCTCTTAGTTGAATGGAGACATCTGGTCAGGGACCAGGATGTGGAGCTAGTCCAGCAGTGGGGGACTTAGCCTAGAGCTGAGTGACCATTTTGTTGAATGGAGACATCTGGTCAGGGACCAGGATGTGGAACCACTCCAGCACTGGGGGACTCGGCCAAGAGCTGAGTGACCATTCTGTTGAATGGAGACATCTGGTCAAGGACCAGGATGTGGAACCAGCCCAGCACTGGGGGACTCGACCTAGAGCTGAGTGACCATTCTGTTGAATGGAGACATCTGGTCAAGGACCAGGATGTGGAACCAGCCCAGCGCTGGGGGACTCGGCCTAGAGCTGAGTGACCATTTTGTTGAATGGAGACATCTGGCCAGGGACTAGGATGTGGAACCAGTCCAGCACTGGGGGTCTCAACCTAGAGCTGAGTGACCATTCTGTTGAATGGAGACATCTGGTTAGGCACTAGGATGTGGAACCAATCCAACACTGGGGGACTCAGCCTAGAGCTGAGTGGCCATTCTTTGAATGGAGGCACCTGGTTAGTTACCAGGAATTTAATCTAGTCCGGGACTAGGGACTCAACCTGCAGATGAGGGACATTCTACGAGAGAATGGAGGCGCTTGGTTTGTTACCAAGTATTTGACCTTGGGTCAAAATATGCAGCCAATGGCCGAGGCACCTGGTTTGTTACCAGGATATCACTATAAGCCCCATACCGAGTCTGGGCGTGTGACACTCTAACCCTCGATTTGTGGGCTTTGTGATCTTCTCCAAGGCTGAGCTACCCTTGGTTTAACACCTAGTACCCGATCTTGGTGTCACATAGAGTGTGAGATAAAAGTGTTATATTTTTATCATTTAATCAATATGATCTAGGATCTTATCTGAGAGAATAACATGGACAACAATAATCACAAGAGACAAAGAGTTTTCCTCGAGGAAACCATAAAGGAGAAAACCCCGCAACTTCCTCAGAGATAGAATGAGCACCAATAGCAGAAGTAAAACCCAAAAATACAAAGATGATCTCCGACAATTGTTCTCTCTCTCACTTGTGCGAGCTCCTCTTCTCTCACTCATGCGCTACAGTTGAGTGAGTCTGTGTTTCAAATAGAGAGTCTCACTCTTTATTTATACTAGTTTTCCACTTGACAATTACTCACTAGGGCCGACTTCTCTAGGAGAGTCTAATAACCCTAGTACCCCTCAACTATGGGGACTATTGCCTCGACTTACAACGGAGGGTTAACCTCAATGAATTTACATGGCTTTATTATATTAATGATTCTCTCGATAGGAACATCGGGGTACAATAAAATACAATATAAGATATACAAGTGAATACATTCCGAAGTTACAAATACATCAACACTCCCTCTTAACTAGGAAGGTATTCTCTTGACCCAGTTCATCAGCACAAGTCTTCATCACTGGATCATCATCAAAGTTGCATCATCATCAAAGCTGGATCGTCATCATCATCACTGCTCCCTCTATCTCGAGCAAATGGTGTTATCTCTCAATTCTACTCATCATAGGAAGTTCTACAGAGCCAGCCCTTTTTCATGCTGGTTGTAGGCCTAGCCTCCATGTAGGTCTTCATCTTCTTCAACGCTTACATCCGACCATGGGAGGCCCAACCTGCCACCATGTCGGCAAGGCCCACTCAACACTTATATCTGACCATGGGAAGCCCAACCTGCCACCATGTCAGAAAGGCCTAGCACTCACATCTGACCATGGGAGGCCTAGCTTGCCACCATGTCAGAAAGGCTCGTCCAACACTTATATCTGTGTAATGTCCTCTTCCTTTTAGGCCCTGAGGCCCATACCGCTAACCTATGTGATTCCTGTGGGTTCAAGCGGTTACTGTTAACTAGGGAATCAGATCAGGACTGAAGCCATCCATAGAAGATCTACGGCATCCTCACTTGGTCAAGAAGGGCCACCTGGGCCAAAGGCCACCTTCATGCATGACCATGCTCTTTGCATGACCATG
>LPNX011024584.1:351664-401931 GCA_001517045.1 Pseudotsuga menziesii
GCTAGTTTTATTTCCAGCTACCCACTTATCTTTGTGACAGACCATCATCTCTGTCTCAAAGATTGTTGTGAGGTGAGTTTACTATAGTTTAGTTGCTTTCAAGTTTCTGTTTATGCAAGTTTCGTTTTTTTTGTTAAAGAAGTAACTATACAACCCATCCAACCTGTGTATCCTCTATCCACTTGTCATCTCCCTTCAGGGAATTCAAGATGGATATGAAAAACAGGGTAAATGGGGGCTTAGGTAATTAGATTAACTTTCCTTTTCTTGTACTACAATCTACAATCAATCTCTTTACTTCCCAAGTTCTTATTGATTATATTAAAATAAACCTTGCATATTAAACATTAAGATTAAAATAAACCTTTAAAATTTACCAACAAAAACTTCCAACATCCTGCTCCTCTACTCGGTTATCACCCTCCGGGGTACTTCGAGATACGACCAGGGGAAAGGGAAGTCCTAGTTTAATAGGCATCCATCTAGAGACTTTCAAGTTGATTAAAAACAGTGACTCGAAAGCTGCAAGGGGTAGTAGATCGAGGGGGTCTCTAGGCGCTTCGTCGTCCTCCTTGTGAGCACCGGGCCATTGGGGTTTGACCTGTGAGCTAGGGGTGGGCTCTTTGACTTTATTTTTACTGCAAGCACTCCAACACATTACTTTCAGTCTCATTTACTTTCAGTTTCATATTTGTTCATGCGGTGAATGTTTAATATTTGTTTAAATTGCTTCAAGTGAATCAAACTTAAAGTCTTTCTTTCCTTTATTTCCTGTTGATTCAATAAGTTTCACATTAAAGCATTTTCTTTTGCTACCTTTGTTTATACAGATAAGTTTAGATCAGCTGTACATTGCTTAAATACTTTGATTTGTTATTGTTGTAACTTATAATCTTTTGACTCCATTTAATATAGGCACTGGTCTTGTAATTTCGTAATCTTAATAAAAAGATCCCTTTAATTAATCTTCAATTAATTAATAAATCTGGAACATAGTCTTTCCATAGGGACTACCCCCCTTGGCTCTGTTGGGATCTTGCCTAAACAGAGGAGCTGTAGACTGTGGTGACAGTGGTCCCCAGCTCTCGCTTGCCCCCAAGGACACACATAGCAGGTTGTGACTTTCTTGCGTCTTAAAGTGTGAATTAGGCGGCAACAAAAGGTACTAGAAAACTATCCATAGATCCATATCAATGACTAAGGCATCTGATAATACATATGTGAGATTATCACCCAACAAATATATGTGAAAGAAATCAACTTTGCATTAGTAGATGAATGAAAGAGCTTACAACCGTTTTGCTTTAGTGTCAATGCACCCCTTCACAAAACTAACATCTCATCCTTGATAGCTCCAACTTGCTCCTCTATGCTCGCTAATGGATTAGGACAGGATGTTAATTCAACAGCATAACTTTACTCCTTTCTTCTCTACCCAACCATGGAGTATGAGCCTGGTTTTATAGGGCTCAAAGGGATAGGAATGGTTGAGAAATAGGTGGGTGAGGTGGCCATGAGATCCCCAAAGCATGGATCTCGAGCTTAACTGACCCAGGTGAGTAGGGATAAGGCTAGACACGAGGCTTTTGTTCTAGAAGCTTCGTGAAACCTCCGTTTGTTCACTTTTTACCAAGGGCACCGCTTATACTCCCTTATGACAGAGCGGTGCAAGGTGAGAACCGTGCCAAAGACAAAGGTTAAAGGCGGTGACACCGCCTGGTTTCCACATAACATTGGTGTTGCTGCATAAGGTACCGCTTATATGCTTAAGGGTAAGAGCGGTGCTGGAGTTTTGTATGTAGGATCAACATCTAGAGCACTGTTTTCACTTCAATGTTTGGGAATGAGGGCAAATAAAGGTGTTAGAGATCTTATCACATGTTGGTGACAGGATTTGGGTACAACAGAATGCCCCCCAAAGCATGAGGCTATTAGAAATCATAGCTATCAGAGAGAAAAACACTCTGAAAGGGTATTAAGACTCTAAATACGAACGGCTATAGCGGATAGACTGGGGCTCCTACAGACCTCTCACTTAGCGGATATTGTGGTGATTTATTTTTGATTAGATTCTACTTTCTTATATTCAAATGGAAAGGACGTCCCCATGCGGTTCAACTGGGACTCAGGAACTAATAACTACAGAAAGTAGGCCTATGAATTAACCCATTAGTCTGGTAGCCACCAAATTGGATCTAACTACAAGAGTTTTTTACTATGACAAAATGCCAAATGATATTATGGTCCCACAACGACGAACAAACAAAAGACCAGGCTGGGGCTCGCTCTTTGGATGCCCACTTACGAAACCACAGACTATCATGCTGGTAATGCCCAATCCTACCACGGATTCAAACCATCCAACCACACTATTCTAATGCTTTCCAGTTTTATGATTTGCTCTTTGTTCACCCCCGGAGGAATGTATAACTCACTATATTGGCATTGGACTAACTCACCTGCTTCACCTCAGGTCAGCGCGGGACCGTGCTATAAGATAATACCGTAGTGGAACCTGCCCTCTAACAAGGCCAGTATTGCGCATCCTAATAGCCTCAATAATAATCTCCATTTGATACCCCTTGATGATGGAGGGGGAGGGAGGATTAATAGGACCCATAAAAAATGAAGTTTTTACTATGGAAAAATGTCAAATTAGGAGATCACATACCTCCTAAAAGGTGAAAGAAGCAGGAAAGGGATAAGGACGGTAACACAGAGCAAAGACTGTAGACACTGAGAGGGGGGGTGAATCAGTGTAAAGCAATTTTACAACTTTTCTTTACCTGTCACACTTAACTACCAATTCATCATTTCATTATTCTACCAATCTCATAATCATTTCATAAACTTCATCATTCACATATCATAGCATTTAACTCATCAAGAACCATAACACAGAAGAACACCACACCATATAAATTTGTAATTTTTTTATATTAGTTTTGGTTCGGCTACAACCGTTAGGCAAAATCAGCACCTGCTGATACATAGAGCACCTACTCTGCATCCAGGACCCTGCCTGGTTTTCTTAGACCCTGCTAAGAAGGGTTTGAGGTATCCTAACCTCAAAAAGCAAGTCAAGCTTGCATTTACATTAAAGCTTACTGTCACATCATCTCATCAATCACTCGTCTCTGTTCTACTGCAGGTCAATACTGCTGATCATCTGCTCAACACTCAAGTCTGTTCTTATGCTGCTTAAGCATCATCATCAACGCTGCTCACTGTCAAGTCATCATACAAAGAGATCTCTGTCACATCATCAAAGCTGCTCATCACATCAGTTGTTAGTCATCATTCTGTCAGGCAGACCATAACCATGAATACATCATACTGTCCATTAAATTGCTGTCATCATCATCAAATCAATCTCTGGCTACCTATAAGCTTGAATATGCATATAGTTAAGCCTCAAAGATAGTCATATCTTGGTCAGACTTTGACTCAGCAGACTGTATGCACCATCAACATCATCAAGCTTCAACTATTCAAGCTACAACAGACTTTGTTAGTGTTTATATCATCATCACTGCATAAGTCTTGTAGCAGACAGGCTTCATTACTGTATGTGTCTACTGACTGTTCATATTGCATTCTTGCATACTTGATCCCTTGAATTTTGAACTTGCACCATGCAAACTTCAGTCAAGGCTTGGATAGTGACTTCTGCAACTTCGGTGATGATCACCGAGGGTTTATGTGCTGGTACAAGAGTTCATCAAAGTATCAAAAACATCATCAAGTTCAACATAGGGCACCATCACCATAGGGTATCGAGATCACCATCAACAATTATCAATCATGGAGTATCAATTAAGCTACATCATCAAGAACTTTGCTTCATGGTGTATACATCCCTGTTATTCTTCACCATTGTACATACACTATACATGCCAATGTTTTGGTAACCATACACATGAACTTTTTATCATTTCAGACCTCTGTGAATTAAGGCAAGATCTTTGCAGGTCTTTCTTAACCCATAGTGATTATGCAATATTCAGAACAACAGTTTATGTACAATAACATAGTCAATCTTTAGTTTTTCTGATATAAACTTTAGATGCCTCCATGAAATCAGCTGTTTAACACCTCTTGTAGGGCTGAATGTACTGTGTAATTTGTTAAGCAATTTGGATGCCTTTACATACCTCTGCAACCTTGTATCAAGCTTGTATCTACAAAATAATTTTAGGCTGCTACTTTACACCTTTGGACTGCCTTAGAGAAGCTACCAACAGTGCTGCAATTTCAGACTGTATTCACGCTGATTATCACTGCTTGGACTGTGTGTATCAAGCTACCACTTACTGTCCCCTGATCTGATCCCTTGAAGTGAGAACAATGATCAGGCCCTGCTTTGCAAGTTGTTGAACAGTTTCAAGTCCAATTCCTTTGCTACTTCCAGTCACTACTGCTAGTGTATCTGTGGATCACCATCTGTTTTATAACAGTCCCAAACTATCGCTTAATACAGCTCATTAATGAGATCTACATCACAGTCCTAATAAACTCAAAAGTGCTGCCAGCAATATGAGACATAGGGCTGATATCAACCTTATACCCAGTCTTCAAATGTATCATCATAAATACCCATTTGACTGTACAACATTGTCCATCACTATTCATATCACTTTCATTGTATCATATCTTCATTTTAGTGTATAGGAGAGCATGATCATGCCTTGATTTTGCAATAGGGCTTTGTATACCTTCTTCAAACAAAAACATTGTCATGTCATCTTGTCTTGTTGCTTGTCTTCACAATTTGGCTATCACCTTCATGCATGAACTGTGTATGTCTTGTGGAAGAGCCCAGACAAGACCTCAACCTTTGTCAACTTCGGGACTATGTCTAAGCTGAGACTGAGGCAAAGTCAAATTCGGACTGTATATGCTTTAAATGATGTCAAAACTGGGGACTGTTTGTATGCTGAAAATGATTCAATTCGGGACTGTGTATATGCTGATCAAACCCAAGATATATCAGACCTTGCTAAGAAGGAAGATCACCAACAGGCTCATCCCTTCAATTTACAGCCTCCATAACTCATAAATAACAGTCTCAGTATCACACTAAAATTGACTGGTACTCCATGGAATATATCCTGTAGCTTGCAATTTCTTAGAGAGAATAAATAGCCACCTCAAGGGTCACGATTTGGAGCAGAAAGGCACTAGTTAATGTGGACAACGTTGAAGAGTAACCCTTGTATGATATGGTTGCTTATCATGTCTTCATATGCATTAGGACAACTCAGCCTTGGACTGTCATCACTTTACAAAGTTCTAGGGCTGTCCTCTTCACCAGGTTAGGGCTCAAACTTCGACTGTTCACTCATAAGGACTGTCCAGATCAGCTTTAAGAATGTACTGCTTTACACTATTGTCCTGTCATGATCCAGCATTTCACAGCTGTCATCTTTATGCATGGACTGTATGTCTATACTGTGAAGAGTCTCCAAAAATTTCGTAATGCACTGCTACAAAAAAAATATCAGACTGGTGCTGCTGCTGCTTCATTCGAGCCTCAGTCAACCAAAAAAAAAAATGTTGTCCACTGTAGCTGCCTGCTACAGTACCCGAAAATTTTAACCTCATTGCTGCCACCCGAAATTCACAGTCAACTGCTGCTTCAGTCAACGTGTTCTTTGCTCCTCTCGTCCAATAGAAAATTAGGATCAAGTCTAACGATCAACCTCAAGAAGAATTCGGGTCTGCTGATAAGAAAAGGTAAAAATTAGGGCTTATATGCTGCTCCAATGAATTTCCCTGCTCCTGCTGTTCTGCGGCTGCCTCAGAGACGAAATCACAGAGCTCCACCAAAAATTTCCTTTGCTGTTCTGCGGCTGCCTCAGAGCTCCACCAAAATTTTCCACATCAAAAATGAGGATTTGATGGGGTATAAATACTAAATTTTTACCCATATTTTAGGGAGCCGACTTGCTAAAATATTTTAATTTTTAATGGGGCTGACATACAAAAAAATATTTTATTATTTTTTTAATAAAACTTTGACCGAGCCGACTTTGTGTTTGACTGAGCCGACTTAAAAAATATTTTATTTCTAGGCCGACATTCTATTTCTGGGCCGACATACTATAAAAAATATTCTTCAGTTAATAAGAGTGCAATCTGTGTCCATTTGTCCACAACTTGAGCAGCCATTTTGCAATTGCAGGCAGCAAATATCTTCCATGAATGAAGGAGACTGGAACACACAGCTTGATCCTGATAGGGCTTTTACATCACCCCTAAAAGAGTGGCCACTGCAAGTCCTTGTTGGCATCAATGACAATTTCATCAACAAAGACCTTATTTTAATATAAAACTTTAGTAAACTAGCGGTGTAATGCCTCAATCACTAAGACACAAGGGCCTAACGGGGAGACCTATCTTATAGATACCCCATGTTAAAAAGCCTAGTGCTAAGTGCTGCCATCTACCCATAAGCCACTGCTGTTCCTGGCCTTATCTTAAATCGCTGCTCACCTTACCTCATCAAAGGTGTCAAAGTAGGAGCCTTAAATAAACCTTGGTTAATCACTATCTCATTGCCCCGTCCCAACCTCTGGGAACCAATACTAGAGATCACAATCATGTTGAGCAAAGTCTACCATTGCTAATGAAGCCAATGCTTATACGCCTGGCCTGACCGCTTCTGCTCTCGCATCGTCCTTCGGTTGAAGAAAATCTCGTCCCGGTGGGATAGCTTTGATCACGCAGGTTCGGGATTTTTTATCTTACGGCGTAGATGTTGTATCCACACCCATCATTCCATCCAAAGCACTAGGGAATATGGAGAGGAAGGAGCAGTAGGAAAGGCAGGCATGGAGTTGGCCACACGAGGTAATATGGAGAGGAAGGGGTATTCGGGCAGACATTGAGGTCCAAGCGCTTGAGGAGCTATTAAGCCAGTTGCTTGTGCACGCTTATAAGGGAAAGCATGGAGGAAGGAAGGTGGGTGGGGACAGTAGCAATAACTTCAACTCAGCAGGATCAGCAGCACCAAAGCAAGTGGTTTGAGCCCCGATCCAAGCGCCCCATCTAAGCTAGCCGGACCAGGCCAATTATTCCCGCTAGAATAGATATGACGGATATTTAATCTGATATGAACGAATTGGTTCCATAGATGAAGTAGCCCCAGCCAGTGTTGTCAGTCAAAAGTACATGCATGGGCAGTGAAATCAAATCAAAGCAAAGGAGGTCGGGTTATGACAATAAAACAGCTTTATCGAGGTTTTAGAACAATCTCTCATTCCGGGTCATAAGTGGCCATAGAACGTCTGTAAATGACCTAATAGTGCTTCTCCAATTGGTAGATCAGCTGGCTAAGGATCTTGGGCTTTGCAACGAGCAACTCTTAGAAAAGAAGGGACGCTAGGTAGCTTGGAACTTTAACTAGCATGGGAAGGTAAAGATAGGGTGATTACTGTAGCCTCAGTAGCAGATCTATATGTAGTAGTTTATACACCACTTGCAATTCGCGTGAATCCACACAACAAAAAAGAGCGCGCATTATTACATATATAATAGCAGCATTGTCGATCGAAGGATTGACTTGACCTGATCAAAAGGAATCTCATTTACTCATATATAATATAGATCGCATATGAAAGCGATCGACCGCGATGGAATGTAAACAAAAAAGAAAGGCGTAATTACATATATAATGAAATGAGATATCTCTCCTTGTCTACGAGATATAAGGTAAGGTACGATCGATGAAAAGAAAAGCGTAATTACATATATAAAGTAATTGCTCTCAGTTAATAGTCAAATTGTGCAAGGCATAATTACATATATAAAGAATGACCCTCGCATAATTACATATCGCATAATTACATATATAAAGAATGACTCTCAGTTAAGAGACAGATTTAGTAGTGAATGGTAATTGCAAGTAAGAAAAGTGCTTGCATAATTACATATATAAATAATGTCTGGAAGATCGCGTTGGATTATGAAGTACCTGTCTAAGAGAAACCGCTGCCCCAAAGACTTCTACGCGAAGTGGGTATCCGGCGGGAGTAACTAATAGGCTTCGCACCAAAGAGCTACGCACCTCTTAAAAAGTCCATTTATTCCAGTCATTCTATTATATGTAATAATGCTTTTCTTTTTTCCCTTGGGGGCCCAACTTCCAGAAGCTTTTGGCATTCCGTGTTAAACCAGTTCTGTTGCAGCATCTGAGGTAGCAATATCGCATGTCTTTTCGGGTCTTAATCGAGAGATCAGTCAGGCCAGCAGCAAGAGAGAGATCCATCAGTTCGAAGAGAGATCAATCATACCTCATCTGCAATGTTAAGGTAGCCGAGAAGGAGAGATTGCGAGCAGGGAAAGAAAAGGATTCGACGATTGATTAATTGACCGATCTCACTCGAGATGCGCCACCTCTAGCCAGTAAAGATATTTGTTGTTGAGTGGATCAACCATTCTCCTTACTCGAAAAGACATTTGCTTCTTGTTGTTGGGACATCTATCCTCAAGATTATAGGGTGTATGCACATGACCTATCAAGATGGGAAATGAAATAATTAGAGGTGGCGTCTCCAGATGATAGAGAGTGATACGTGGGTTATAAAGTTATCCTACGTCCACCTGGTCTTACTTGGATGGGACACTAGTTCGAGGGCGGCGGGTAAGTTGCATAGATATAAAAAAAAGAAGCTATATTTGACTTCATTTTTGGCTCTGCTTTACTAAGCTTAAGGAAGGTAAGAAATTCTAATAATACCATCCATTGGGTTGGCAGTATTCTATGTCCTAGGGTGAAAGGTAAGAAGTTTGTTTAATGCCCTCCCGTCCCGTATAAGTTCATAGCTGTACTTCCATTCAGTAAGTGGTCTAGAGCTAACAGGTCTAGGTCTATAGGTGAAACTATCTATAAAATGGAGGCATTAAAATAAAAGATAGGTCTATTCCTATCCTAGCCAGTGGGTTCAAATTTAGGAATTTTTCTTGTAAAGGCCCCATTTCAATTTTATCTATTCTTTTCTTTTTAGGGTATATATTTAATCTATATCCCACCCAACCAACGCTTGTCCGCATCGGGCAAGGCTTGGCCGGAAAAATAGGTGGTGGTATCCAGAAGGTTATATGTAGTACCAGAATTCATAAGGCAAGGAAAGGGGATAAATATTATAGTGCCTACCCTACAAGGCATTCATGAAGCAAGTGTGGTTGGTTTGTAAGCTCTTCCAATATCTGGGTATCTGGGGTCTGCTTGTAGTACTGAAATGCAAGAAGGCAGTTCCAACGATCAAACTAGCTGTCCAACATAATAAAGTTGGGTGTAGGCAAGCAAGTGCGCAAGCAATGTTCTAAGTGCGTGCCCAGCTCCATTAAGATATCTCTCTGAAGTTCTGGCTGGTTGTAGTTCTGAAATCCAAGAAGGAAGTTCCGATGATCCCAAAAGTGTGGGTGGCTGTTGCACAGAAAGTAATCCAGTAGGCTAGGGAATACCAATGTTCGTAATAATCCATAAATCCAAGTAGTGAAAACGATCCAAGACTGAGGGTGGTTGCTTTGCTGTAGGTCAAATTTCCTCCTTTAATCCCTTAATCCCTCCGGCTAAATAGCCTGCCCAAAATGAAGTATATAAAGGCCTGCCTGATCCCGGCTTCATGATAAGATAAAAAATAAGGCACGTAGTAAATAAAATCCCAACGTCAACAAGGCACCTGGTGGTTGGTGGGGCCAGTTTGTGGGGTGATTCAAAAAACCTACCTCGCCAAAAGCACAGGTTGATAAATAAAGTCTTGGTGTCGACGGGTTCATAGGCCTATTCTCCATCTGGGTTCTCAAACTCAAATTGTTCTATAGTGAACTAAACTCCGTGCCGGCATGTAAGATGATTCCTTCCATCCACTCAGGCAAGGTGCAGTAGAAGCTTAGGCAGCGGGTGAAGGATGAAAACCTCTGCTCTGAAAAGGCCAGCCACGCTAAGTTGCACAAGCATGAATCCAGTAGGCGTAATAGTCCTGGTCTAAGTGCTAACTCCCTTCCATCTAATCTCTGAAGTTCAGGCAGGCTTTAGTAATTCATCCAATCCGGCAGTTCCACGATCTCTGCCAAAGTTTCTAGTTTTATAGATTCAATCCAAAGGGCAGTTCCCATGCATGGAGGATCCCACCCACAACTTAGTTGTACTTTAATTAATGCAGTAGGGACGGGGGGTATTCCCTTCCCTAAAAGCAATAGGGGCCATGCGGTGATGGTGTGCTTAAGGAAGCATTTCAAATGCTAGGGTTGTGCAGAGAGAGTAATAAGTGGCGTGGAGTGGTGAGAAAACGAAAGCGAATAAGAAGTGTCTTAAATTATATACGAAATAATCAAAAAGGTTATTCCTCTCCGTCCTACCGTCGGTCGAGCGGCTACGCACCTCGTTGTTTAATTCATTTTGAGGGAATCAATTAGTCTAAAATTTAGGGTGTTGCCCGCGGGCCCTATCTCACTGGTCGAAACACTACTTAGGACTAACCATGCTACATGGGAAGCATCTGTCTCAAGGATGAAGGTAGCACTTGTGTTGGGAAATGCTAGAGGAGGTAACTGCTTTGCTTTCTCTTTTCTGATTTTTACTGCCCCTTAAATCTCTCTTTACCAAGGGGATGGAACCTTCTTCAATCTGCTATGTGGAATAGTAGCACCATATGCTTGTATGTCATAGAAATAGCAGCCATAGTTAGGACAACCCCTTCAATCTTTGCAACTGTGTCTTATATACAATTTCGCTAGGACATGTGGTTGGAGTTGGATTTTACCAACAACAATAACTAAACCAATACATTCAATCTTGGTCTTCCCTAACTCAAATTTAGTTGGGAAAAGCACCAAGCCATACTTAAACACAAGAATATAGAACTATTATAAATGTTGTATATTAGTCCTTAAATAAATGGAACAAACCAAAATAGAATCTATATACACAATGAAAAATGGAAGATGGAAAAAGATGTCTTCCATCCTTTTCCAGAACATAAAAGGTGCATTGTTCAGGACAAATGAATGGCGTGACTTTCCATTTATATTGGCTGTGTGGAACCACAAAAACCAGCCAGTTTTAGACCTATCTTTTGGAAAAATGCCAATTTCCCAGAATCCACTCTCTTCAAATAAAACTGACTGAACACATTTTAGTTGGTTCATAATGCTTCCTGATTAGGAGGATGATATCTGATAGGCATGAGGGCATCATTAAGCTTCTTATAATTTATCACTATCCTTGCCCTCAGAAGCGCAAGCACTGTAGGACCTTGGCCTACCTCTTTTTTGTTCTGAATGCTTATTAACATAAAAAGGTAGGGCATGCCCACGGGCTTATGCTTTTCTCTATCAGTTTCCTTTCCAGTAGATCTACAATTTTTTTCTTGCAATACTCTTGTTCTTGTGGACTCATGAGATTGGGAGCAGAACTCCTTTATATCCTTCCTTGTAGGGAATATCCACAAAATATTGATCGATGATTTTGGGCTTTCAGCCATACAGTCCTTCCTTTATTTATAAAGAACCAGAGCTAATGCTTGTTTAACATGAAACTCAGCATTCTTAATAATCTTTCTCACTCTTATAATCTTTTTGACTGTATGATCTTGCTCATCCTGTACAGAACTAGCATCTGGAATTTCCACATACATATACATTTGTACATGGAACTGATACTGAAACTCCGGAAATAACCATCTCAATCTTATATGAAAATAATGTAAAAAAGACGATGTCTATGCACAAAGTCTTTACACAGAAAGAAATCAGAACCATAATTGAACTGAAACCATGTAACAAAGGTCTGAACATTATATATACATATATAAAAGTAAGGAGCATAGTTGGAAATATTCAAAGGTGAACAATTAACAACTCTGACTCTAACATTAGCTAGTTTTCAGAAATAAGCAGGGAAAGCTTTTGCCTTGCTTAGCACATGACAACATAGAACCAGTGTCTAACTATGCATCTAAAGTATATAGTTTATACCCTTTAATCTTTAATGTAACTGGCAACACTATTCTTTCCTGGACACTCTTAACCAGTTTCTGCAATCTAAGGATGTCAGATGCAGATTCAATAATACCAACCTGGGGAGAATCAGGATGATCTTGCAATCCCTGATCTGGCTCATGATCAGGAATCTATTGAATAGCTTCTTCTTCAATCATAGTGGATTCATAAATTCCACTCATTTCTTCAAAACAGGATTCATCAAAAGCAGATTGGAGATCTTTCATCTGTCTTCTTAGCTGTTTTATCTCACTAGCCAAGGCCTAAAATCTTTCTTTCTTTTATAATTGCAATTTTCAGTTCTGCTAAGAAGAAGAGGAGGCATGACTGTCAGAAGATTGTTACTAGTGCTGCAACTGCTAAAGGTGAGAAGGTCAATGGGAAGAAATAACCATGTTGAGATGCGCGGTTGTGAGTTGGTAATCATAAACATTGTAAAAAACTTGTTGACTGCTCCTTCCCCTCCTTTGTCGGGAAAGAGCTCCGCACCTTTAATTGTCAAACTTTGCCTTCTCTTATCCTGGATCTATGCCAACTTGATTGACAGGTTCTTTAGATATGTCCCATGACAAATTTCCTTCATCTCCGTCTAGTATGGATGGCTTGTAGAGCTTCATGTAATCCGTATTGAATAACGGATGAATTTGTATTCATGATGGTAGATACAATTTTCATTTCTTATTAGGGCTATTATTATTTACAACTCCTCCAAGGTTTGGGGACCTAGTCTACTAGAGTCGAACTGGGCCATGACGGAGAGAGTTAAGGTCTTCAGGCTTTGTAGCATTATCAAAAGCAATAGGACAGTTCCCCAACCCATTATTCAGGCATGGTTCGCAGCCCACCTCTTATAGATTGAAACCCTTTTTTGGATTGGAATCACTTTTGCATCGCGCTCGTAGCTTTGCTTACTCGCATTGCTGGTAGCAATAGGACAGTTCCCCAACCCATTATTCAGGCATGGTTCGCGGCCCACCTCTTATAGATTGAAACCCTTTTTTGGATTGGAATCACTTTTGCATCGCGCTCGTAGCTTTGCTTACTCGCATTGCTGGTAGGATTATTATCCTTATATAGCTTATTGTTCTTTGGAGGCCATTGCTTCAACTAGCCCTCCCGGGAGGGTTCACACTACACTACTGGTTTGTGGAGGCCACATGTCTACTATAGTCACTGGGTATCGATGGACTGCTCCCCCCTGTTCAGAGATTATCTAGATGCCCCTGGCCAACTTGTGCCGACTAAGCAGGAGACATCTACAAAACAAAACATTCAGGTTACTTGGATCGCCCCCTCAAGCGTGTTGAATCCCAAGATGGCCTTATATGTAGAGCACATCATGGAGTTGAAGGACGGTCTCATTGTTTGACCTTCTTACATGCTTTTTCATCGGATGCATGCTTTTGGGATCTCTCTCGTCCAATGTCGGGTTGGTTTACATCAACTTCGAGGCAAAACCAAACATTATATCATATGGGCCGAAAGGATATACCAGCTTTGCCATCTTTAGGAGACTTAGATAGAGGAGCACCTCATCCTTTGCTGCCCCATCTATTACAAGATCAAATAACAGTATTATTGCCTTGTCAGGAAGGCCTACGGCCTCCCTCGCTACCTTCTTCAAGTATCGAGCAGTGCGAAGTTGAAGTGGTATATTCTAACCTTACTACTCCTGATAGATAGGTCTTATCAGTCTTGCCCTTTCATCATCAATTTTTAGTAATAACCTTTTCGCTACAGGATTGGATGGATCAAGGCAAAATTGGATTCATATCAATTTATGAATCAATAAGGTGCTACGCTCTTTCCCGACAGGGGAAGGACAGACAGGTTTTCACTTTCTAATTGACCAATTGCTCACTAAGCAATCCCAGTAAGCATAGATCACAATAGACTGCTGGGTCCGTCCCTAATCCTCATCTCGATGCTTTCTTTATTCTTTCCACCTTGCTTAGTCGAGTTCCATAGTCGGCATGTTGACTGACTCACTAAGTGGGGACTAGCTTTGTTCAGATATAGTTAACTCTTTTTAGAGCTGTCGTCATATTGACATTTATTGCTCTGCTTTCGAATGTCGGACAGGTAAGCATTACCCTTACCAGGCGAGCCATGGACCGATAATATTGTAACTTGTGCTTTCAATGGCGGGCCGGTTGGAGAGTTATTACTTTACTTGGCCGGCCTTGGGTTAATAAACCAACTGGGAAGAATTCTAAGTGACCAAGCTAGGCGTCCAAACTAGTATATTGGCCCTACCTACCCTTAAGACTCGTCCTAGTCCAACTGGTTTGGCTCAGCGTTCTGTCATTTTCATTTACAATGATAATGGGCACTCGGACTGTAAAACTAGTTAACGTTCAGTCAATCGCAATGTACCAAAGTACTTTTTCTACCATTAGAGTGCTTAGATATTCTTTTAATCAAATAAGAAGAGGGAAATGTGCCCTCCCGAGCCCACCATACTAGGAGAGCCTCGTCCCCTTACCAAATCATAGATGGAGATCTCCCCTAGTCTTAATTCCAATTTAGAGATCCAGATATATGTACTGTTTGCCTGCTACCCTAGCGGGATACATTTTCGAGCTACGTAGCTCAGTAATTCGACTAACGTTGGTGACCTATTCGCCGTAGGAATAATATTGGAGCAGCGTGTTTGAACTAACTGAGACACTTTGCGTTTTTCCCGTTGACTTTAGCCGTATCGCGATTCTTTATATATGTAATAACACTATATTCGGTGTGTCTAGGAATTCTTTATATATGTCATTACGCTTTCTCATTTTCAGTTATGCCGGTTGACCATTTAAGTGATGCCACCCACCGCTTCAACAGATGAATGCATTATATATGTCATTATACGAATTATTTATATATGTAATTATGCAGTTACAGGTAAGTCAAGTCAGCTACCTCCACTTTATATATGTAATAACGCACACACTCCCTTTGCCCCAATCAAACCTATGCCCTATGCCCATGCCCTATGCCCAATAGACCCACGGAACTTACCTACTCCAGATGAACAGAAAACTCCTCCTTTGACGTTAGGGAAGACCTCCTTTTTACTTCTTTCCTTTAACTGAGTTAGTTACATTTATAGACGTAATAACAACTTCTTGGTTAGATCAAATAACCGCTTGATCATACTCAATTTCGATCGGTAGGCGAAGTAAGGGGTCAGCGTGCGTGGGGGAAAGGGAGCAGTGCCAAAGGAGGTCTTTATTACCCGTTCCTTCTAAAAGGAACGGGTAATAAAGGCGAAATGTGCATTTTATTACCCGTTCCTTCTAAAAGATAGCCCTTTCCGTCCAACCCCACCGTCTGTTCGTCCAAGACCCTCGACAACTCTCAATATTGCATCCTCTAGTAGGCGTGAACCTCATATAATACTAAAAAATAATAGTTATTGTGGAAATCACCAACCAAAAATCCATAGTATTTAACCAGCTGCATTATATCTGAATTGCTTCTCTTCTTGAGGGATCAATCTGAACTCCTTCCTTTTATATTCAATAACCAAGGAGCTTTCCTTCGTCAACTCCAAAGACTGACTTCTTCGGATTTCACGAGATCCCATACCTTATATACCTATAAAATACCAACCTCAGATGCCGCACATGATCACTTCTTTCCTTGGAAAACACTGTCAGATCATCCTGGTATATCTAAAGTCTTTTTTCAATTATGTCCTTGAAGGCTAAATCCATTGCTCGCTGAAATGTTGACCCCGCATTCAATAACCCGAATGGCATTATAAAATACTCATATGTTCCCACGGTGTAGTTAAAGCTGTCTTGCGTTGATCCTCTTTCTTTATTCAAACCTTTTCGAAATTGAAAACCCATCAAGCATGGACAACATACCTGATACTGCCTCTGCAAAAAATTCTCCATATTTGGAAGCGGGTAGTTATCCTAAAGAGATAGCTAATTAAGGTTCCAGAAATCAAAACACAATCGGATTTATCCGTTCTTCTTTACAACTACCACCAGATTTGCCACCAAGAACGAATGCCTCGTAGGTGCCATGATTCCAGCAGTAAACATATTCTTAAGTTCTTTCTGAAGAAAGGGAGTCAATTTAGTATTTATACGCCTCAGCTTCTGCCCTATTAGGCTTTGCACCTTCCTTCAAAGGAATGGTATGCTTAATTATATTCCCTTATATGCCTTCAAATCATTGTACGATAAGGTAAAGATATCTTTGTATTCTCTGATCAGGTCCTCTATTTTCCTCCTCTCTTCTGCTGAAGTGTTATTTCCAATTCTGATAAGCTTTGGACTTGCTTCTGACCCAATGTTAATTTCAATGCTCTCCTCTGGCTTGTTCGCTTCCTTCTTCTGCTTGTAAATGTAGTGTATGTACAAAGTCTTTTTCAAGGTCCGGAGGTCTTTTGCTTCTGAGGGCAAGGAACAAGACCCTTAGTCAATTTGTTGTATCTAAGCTGCTCAATCCTTTCAACTTCCAGGTTTTCATCACCTTAACCCTGCCAATCTACTTTATATCCTGCAAACTCCTGCAAGTTATTAATTAATCTTAAAGGAGCACTATTAAGAATAAACACTATTACCTTTTATTTGCTTCATTTTATCCTCAGATACATTATAAGCCTTTTATTTCACACTGTGACACTACAAATGAGATCGCTTTATTCCCCAAAATCATTATGGGAAATTAAGTATTTGAATCCCTGGCCTGTATGATCACTGGACATGAGTCTCATCATGAGCATCCCGACATGCTCGACACCCAGGCAATGTTTCATGATAAACCATATATTTATCCAAAGGAATTGGGAATCTCTTATTCAGAGGACCTCTGTTGCTATTCCATCCACAATTTCGCGTGGTGGATATCTATTCTGCTTAGCTCTTTCCAGTTGTACCAACCTATTTTGCATGGCAGTGTTCTGTTGGGTAAAACTGGATTCCATACGTTTTCTAGCTTCTGTCAATGCTGTTATGGGATCAGGAGCAGGCTCAACTGTAGTAATTGCTCTAGATCTTGCTTCAGTTCTAGCAGTATTGGCTCTCGAATAACTAGGTTTATTTGTTTTACCAGATGCAGTCATGTTCTTCTCAATTTTGACTGCTGACTCTTGTGCTGCCTTCATATCATGGGGATCCTTCTTTTTATCTGGAAACCCAGTTATCCATCAAAAGAATAAAGTAATATATAAGGATGTCTGCCTCTGGAGGTTTAATGTTTGCATGTAACCTTGTAACTGTTTGGTTCAACTTCTTTTTTGTTTCACTCTTCTATAGTTTCATTTTCCTTCATCTTGGCACTGGGCAGCCAACAAATATCTGTGATCTCTACGTTATCCCCATTTTTCAAGGAAGGCACTCTCAAGGGGGCCTATGCATTAAAACTATTATCCGGCAAACCCTTGAACCATTCTGCTGCATAATCCTACAATGATAATGCAAACAACTTCATTGTTACATCTAAGTGTTTTGCTCCCCCTGTTTTTAAAATCACACTTTTCAATTTGGCCAAATGATCCAAGGCTTAAATAGCATTGTTTCCTTGGAATAAATACTGTAAATGGCCTTTTCTGGAATATAATGGGCAGCTTCATTAATCTGATAAAAAGAAAGTGGCTTATTGCTGCTACCTTTGCTTATTACTCTACTAGTATATATGCTGCTACTGGAATTGGTGCTACTTAAACCACTGCAGCCTATGCCTTAGCTGCTTTTGGTTTTTTGCCTGTGCTTCTATCTAATAAAATGAATCCGCACCTATCCTAGCCTTTACTTTCATAACCGGAAGAGCCTACCAACCTGGACCTTTTAATCCTTTGCAATGACAAGTAGAGGTGCAGGTGTCCTCATCCGAAGAGAAGATGGGTTAATCGGAGCAACAAGACGGGCCTAGAGTCCTTGGCGAATATTCTTATTGAATCATCCAGTAGAGTAAGCCTTCTCTCATTCAACCGTGAATAGACGGTAAGACCAGGGTGAAAAGTGAATTCTTTATTTGACCATCTCGTCTCTTAATAGTCAGATTATAGATCTAATTTGGGAAGAGAAGGCGAAGCTAAGCGCTGGGTTCCAATCAATTGAATAAACTAAATTTAAGGGATTTAATGAGGGCCCCCCCTTGCACGATGCGGACAAGCACCGTAGGACCTTTATTAACCTAATTTTTTGCGCAAGACCTCCGGACCTTGGTGGGAGTAGGAAAAAAGGTAAAAAGAAAATGTATTTCTTTAATAAAGCTCTCTGCCCAGTTTACATTAAACCTGTTTCGCTTAACACTTTGTATGAAACTGTATGTGCTCCAACACCTCTCCGTAGAAGAAGTGTTCGCAACCTGTGAAAGCATCCGTTTCGCCAAACGCTGCAACTGTGGCACAGAACCCTCATACAAGTTATATCACTGGAGATAAATAAATTTCTCTCGATCTCTAACTAGATGGGCATAACCAAATAATCCTTGGGTACTTATGTAGGTGCTCAATTGTTGTAGTATGGTATAACACTCCTCATTATGTCAAGCTTGTATACTGCTTGCATGTAACCACTTTGAACCTCTGGATTCTTGTGCGGTTTTATCTAACTATGCTCATTATCACTATGAACAAGAATACTTGGCTTATGTATTCCATTACCTTTATAAGGGTAGATTAATTCCCATAATTAATATCTATACAGGAGTTAAACCTGTTTAACATATAAGAGTAAACAGAACACTAATCAAGATATGGTAGTCATACTAGTTAAGCTTGATTGAATCAGTACCCTGTATAAGCTTGTTCAAACATGTCTCTATAAGTTAATATAAAGCATGTAAGCTGGTGTTCAAGCTTTAAAACTAATATATACTTATGGTAAAACATGACCGTAATAAAGGTGCTACGCTCTTTTAGGGTATATATTTAAGGGGCAAAGGAGGGGAAGGAAGTTTTCTATGTAGAGGCTAATATTTACAGGTTAGTTATGACACTTTAATTACTATGATTAAGTGATAGTACAGACCTGTTATTACGTAATACTCATATTTAAGGATCTAATGGATTGTGTATCATCACCATTGCTCTTAGAGGCTGTAATGGTATCAAAGCTCATATAGAGTCAAGTTGGAAACAACTGTAAGTTCAACCTATTCATTATTACTAATAAAACCTGCTAATCATTATGCCTTTTATATTACACAGCTTAACATAGGTAATAGTACTATTCACCTTATACAGTTATAGTTGATTATGGTGATGCTTACCTCTTTAGCTTGATGAAGTTTGAAAGCATAGTGACTCCAAGCTCAATGCTTAGTAACAAGTGTTCAATAAAGAGTAATATATAAGTATCTGCCTTATTACCGTAATTAGAGTAACACAAATAACCCTTGTGTACAATATGCTGTATTAGGCATACTTTCGGATAAAAGAATTGCACAGACTTACGGAACACTCACAGACTTGGGCATTCAATATTGAAAAAAACTATTTGTACGAAGTCACTTGTCCGCACCGGGCAAGGAATGGCTGGCCATCCAACTTTTTCAACTTAACCATGTCGGCTAAGGAAGCTTATTCATTCACTTACAATACCATCAAGTGCAAATTGTCAAAAACAAATTGAATATATTTGAAAGTAGAAGTGACACCAAGAGGATTACCAGGTATTATCAGGTAAAACATAACCCTTGCTTGAGTAGTTCTCACTTGCGTATCTGACATTGGACTTCTTCATGCAAGTACAATGGGAGGATGCTCTCTAAGGTGTAGATTAACTTATGAACCCAATACTGTTGAGACTAGCTGTATGCAAGACTGGATTGGTATCCTCTTGGTACACTTTTATGAAGGCAATTGGGTCTTTTGCTGCCCTTGGAATATAAATAATTGGATACTTAGGTAATGGGTTAAACCAATGTTGCAAAGCAGGGTAGATCTCTTTCAAGAATTTGAGTATATCCTTATGCATAGCCCACCATTTGGAAGCAGTGGACCTCAATGTTGCATCTAGTGCCATAACCAACTGTACTTTTGGGATCATTAAGCTCATGTCTTCCAGAAACTCCTCTACATCCCTAGTGCCATCAAATATATAGGAGGGTTCCTCAACTTTGTACCAATACAACATATTGACCTGACCATAGTGCAATAGAGGATATATCGTGGCTATGCTCTTGCCAATCCTAGGATTCATTATGGATATCTAGGTAATAGGAGTAGATGCTACATAAGCTCATTGCTCCATTGACCATGGGATTAACAAAGTAATCCGCATTCTGGCTGTTAAGTTGTACAATTGATCAATCACTGTGCCATCCATAACATAATTCACCAGCGTTGTGTACTGAGCTCCTTTGATAGGACCAATAGGTCCTCAACCAATAGCTCCGGATAGGGACGGAGAGGCCCATCTCATTATATACAGACAGAATATGAAAACACTTTGAGGTTCTGATACTACTTCGAGCAAGAGTTAAAGTACGTTTCGGAGATATAGATGGAGATAGAGAGCAGGTCGAGCCCTATCTATTTATAAGTTGAACTCACTCATTCGGAGCCTATTGGTCTCACATATATATGGAGTCCGTAGGGCCGTGTTTGAGTCCCAGTGTCGTTGTCCAAGATGCCACCCCTAGCATGCATGTATCCGAGTCGTGTCTCAGTTTGCCTCAACCCAGCCGGAAAGATGGAAGTTTGAGACGGCGAACAAACATATATAATGCGAAAGAATGAACTTGAAAGAATATGAATTTTACCTGTGCATATTCAAATACGTTACGCCTTTAATTAAGGATATATTTGAGAAGGGCCCCTCCTTTGCCCCTTAAATATATACTGTAAAAGAGCTGCGCACCTTATTGATAGAGATCAAAACTCAGAAGTCCAAGTAGCAACCCCGCCCCGCGGCCTCTGTTCCTGGTGGGGCTGCGTCAGATGCTTGCTCTCGATCCCAATCTCTAACCACTGGATATGGGTCCTTATATTTATGCTAGCCTACCTTTCATACTCATTCTTGGCAGGAGCAACATAGCTCAAATTAATTGATTAATAACGCACGGGCATAGGCAGTTGATAAACCACCAGTAGAAGCAGTCTTGAACGATTATGAATATATGGAGGCAGAGTCATAGGCCCGAAAAATAAGGCTTAGGTGAGGTGGGGAGTAAGAAGGAAGGCCAGAGCATCCAGTAAAATGTGAAAGCCAATAATTCGACTCGAGTCCTGCGCATTCAGCATGCTGATGGTATCCCTCCCGTGAATAGGTGCTATAAACTGTGCCTTATATATTGTATATTGAAGAAATCGCTCATGCATTCTTATTTATGCTACTCATCTTTAGGTAAATATAAGATGCTGCAACCGCTTATTAGAGTGATGTTCGCACTCGCAAAGATGGTATCTCTTGCGCCTTATGATTCTTACCGTTGGGTCTGGGACCAATCCCCCCTTATGCTTTCAGTTCTTCCACACATTAAGCCTT
The DNA here is from genome assembly GCA_001517045.1 of Pseudotsuga menziesii. NCBI lineage: Eukaryota > Viridiplantae > Streptophyta > Pinopsida > Pinales > Pinaceae > Pseudotsuga > Pseudotsuga menziesii. The sequence goes on from LPNX011024584.1 coordinate 373,114, forward strand.
CTTAAAGGGGTATAGATTTTGAAGGCCCCTCCCCCCTTATATATACCCTAACCTTAAATATATACCCTAAAAGAGCGTAGCACCTTATTCATCCATACACATTGCCTTTTGGACCCAATACCCATAGCTCATTTTGTTGGGGGTGAGGCAGGACGCCAGATGGTCTCGGGTCTGTGTTGAAGGTGACCCAGAGTGATATGGTTCTCTTAGCAATGACCTAAATAGAGTTGATAAAGGACATCTCGATGCGACATCGTGTGGGATGGATTTTTATCTTGTTAAAACGGACAAGTTAATCATCCAACAAACGGGGATGGGGTTATCCCTGTGATCCATGTGATTGACTGGAACTATAGAATCCATTTGAACCTTTGGGCTGGCCGACCATATAGACGATAGCTTCTCCCTATTATTGACAAGCTCCGTTCAGCTGTAGTTAATAAGCTGCTGTATAGTTTCATAACTAAAGGTATACTATGGATTGCCCCTTTAAGGTCTTGCCTTAGTCCATCAACAACTGGCCCTACAAAGAAGCCTGTATTTCCCATGCCCTACCTACCTTTTCTCAATTGAAACTTGGGAAATCCCTCTCCCTTATGGTCGAGCGGCTCCGCCCCTAAATTGAGGTCTCAATCAGGTTGATGAAGGTAAGGTCTCCAGTCGATGAAGTCAGGCGGCAAAAGATTTGATCCTCCTCCTAATCTTCGGTGCTCTTGTGATTTCAGCCAGCGTTAAGCCGCCACGTTCTTAGTGTTTGTGAGGTGCCAAGTTCAAGGAGGTTGATTTAAGATCAGTAGGTCGAAAGAGGTAAGGCAAGCAGTAATTATGTAAGTAATCAAATCCAACCGGTTCATTTTCTTCTTTTCCTACTCCTTGCTTGCGAGGAGCTTGACTCATGCCTGAATGTCTCCCCTTCAAGTCATGAGAAGAGCGAAGCAAACGGATTAGAACCGATCGCTTCTGCCAGCCTGCTTTTGTTCTTGAAGTCACGAGGCAGAGTGAAGCGAAGGGATTAACACCAACCGGAACCGGCTCTTCTGCCTGCTTCCAAATGTTACACTTAGCTCTTAGGCTCCTCAATATTCATTCCAAATGTTAATCGAATTTGTTCCTTGACTCTAGGTCCTGGAGTGGAGATGAAGGCATCAGAGATAATAGTATAGAAGTAAGCAGCAAAAGTAACACCGCGGGTAGAAGTATAGGCAGCTCCCCCACCTATGCAAGCATCATTCCTTCCTGTTCGTATAGTTCCAGATCCCTTAGTAGCAGCTTACCTACCACTGCCTTGCTAAGCATCATTCATCTTGTTTGGTAGCTATTTGAAGATGAAGCTTCAGTGGCTTACCTTGAACCAAGATAACCTGTTCGGGGTTTATTACCTCGTTAAGATCCTATTAATCTATAAGTTGCAGAGGTAGCTAGAGAATAAGCAACAGGAGTTTGACCGGTTAAGCACCCCCAATAAAATTGAAATGGATCACTTTCTAAAAAATGATAATCTCTATCTGAACTAGTCAAAGATAGTGAAAGGTAGGGATCCCTATAATAGTATTGGAATTCTCAGGCTTATTTTAGGGAAGATGCCACTATAATTTGATATGCTCTTCTGCTGCTCCAGGTGCAGACTTTAAACGTGCTACAGAGATAGGCCAGAACCCTCTACCTTAGGCTGGGCAAATCATGCGAGAATAATAACATACCCTTCTTTCTTATAATGTCTGAGAATGATGGCGCTGGAGAGCATAGGAAAAATTCAATTTCAATATAGCACTAGGATCAACATTAGGCAATGGATTGGACTTCCAACCCTATAGATTGTATTCACTATAAAAAGGAACTATATTATTCACTCGTGCTAATCTGTTGGAACACTTGTAGCTTCACTCTTGTATGGATCACTTAGAGCTCCGCAATGTCAAAAGCATGTAACTGCGCACCAAAAGATATCATAGTCCCAAAATTGATAATATATATAATTCTTCTTCGCATAGATAAGTTGGGCAAAAGGGACATCACAAACGAAGGGAGGGCCCTTATAAGAAACACCCCATAGCTTATTATCTCCCTCATAAACCCAAGCCCTTATAAGAAACACCCCATAATGATGGAGCACAACGCATTCATGACGAATTGGGCCAGATATTTGATCCTAGGAAAGCTAAAAATAGGTGTACCAATAGCTTTAGATTACTCTTATTCAATACATTGGTATAAGGTAAAAAGGCCCGTAAGGCAAAGGGTGATTTCTTTTCTATTTTATGATAACTGCTTTCCCTCACTAGGTATTGTAATTATTATACTGGGACATGACTAGCTCTGCTTATGCTACTTATGTTGCTAGCTATTAATTCCCACCCAACCCTGTAGGATCTACTGCTTCAACGACAACATTGAATTCTTAGTCTACTGCTTAATCAACAGAATAAAAAGCTACTGCTAATACTGTATATAGAATAAACTAAGTAAAATAGGTCAAGCTAAGCAACCAGTTCTTAAGCTACTGGATATACATATGCTTCATATACATCAACGTCTGTGGCTACTGGTGCTTATTTTACTGGTTCAACAATTGGAACTGCTCCTCTACCCTTCCTAATATATTGATTGTACCGGTCAACTTATATTCCTATACTAAACTTATATGTCGCGACTACTTAATAATCGTTCAAGACTGCGCTGCTTTTTCAATAAATTTGAAAGGGTATGGATCTGCTTAACCAACCACAGAATCTACTAGGTATACTGTCTATGCTTATGGGTCTAGATCTGGATCATCAACTGCCTCGTATAATTATACAAGTGCTTACTTTCCCTCTGCATCTGGATAAACTGGGTCATAGGCTTCATTCTAAGCAAAGGGTTCAAGGTCATTAGATGAATCAACTTACTTTGCATAATCTACAGAATATACAGAATAAGATGGTGCTGGATAAGCTACTACATAATATACTACTGAAACCACTGATGCTGGTGTTGGTTCAAGGTAAACAACAGTCTCTGGCTTTGGATCTTCTCCCTCCACCGCCCGTTACTTCTGTTGGATCTACTTCTGGATAAAAAACTGCATTGTATAATGATACAAGTGCACATATTTTCCTTGCTCAGTCTACTGCATAATTACTTAGGAATCTACTGCTCAATCTGCTGGGAAGCTACTGGTGTTGGATGGAGGGTATGCTACGTATGGAACTGGGGAAACTGCTATAGATGGTGCCTTTGCTGCGAGATACAGCTTAATATACTGATGCTGGGCCAACAACTGAATTATATTGGGATATTAAACGGGTGAACTCAAACTTGAACTCGGTCAATTGCCTCTGCTGCTGGCTTTATTACCCTTGCCTTTGCTGTCCTCACCTCTTCTTCTGCTCTAGCTAGCTCTCTGGCCTCTGTTCTAACTACAAAGCTTTCATGCTCCTCTACTCTAGGCTCCTATAACTAACTACGAACTGAATGCTCTTCATGCGTGCATGTAACCCCAAGTCTTGATGGGGCAGCTGCCGCTCGCTGTGTCTCCGTTGGTCCTCCTTTCACATGGGCGTATCTTATGTAGTAAAATCTTTCTTCTTCGGTTCGTGCAATGGTGTGGGTACTGCAACTGTGTTTTTTTTTCTTTTTGTGTGCTCCAAAGTATACATGTTTATTGGCAAAGTATACATATTTATTGGCTTGTGTAGTCCACCGAGTTCAACTACCCAGTCTGGTAAGAAGGGAATGAAAGCACCCAATCTAGGCCGTAATGAACCAAGGCAACCAACCACTTTGATTACTCAGATCGTATTGGAACGAATCCCTTTTCAACCGGGTGAGAGCAACAACCTCGGATCAGGAAGCTTCTGGCTATGTTGACTGGAAGGAGTATCTCATAGCTTGTTTAGTGCTGGGTGATTTCACCCAGGGAGCTCCTTGTTCAGTTTGCAGCCTGGTGCATGTTGATGAAATTGTCATTGATGCCAACATGGGCTTGCAGTGGCATTTGAGATGTCCTTGGACCTTTGTTGGGTCATGATGATGTGGTCATGAGGTCTTGGAGATGGACCTAGTGTATAATTAAGTTTTGGCATCCATATACATAATGATATGATGGCACACTTGGTTGCCTATGATCAAGGGTTTGAAGATGGAAGGTTGCTGATGGTGTGGCTAAGGTGTGGCTAAGGTGTGTGGAGTTTTTGATGAACAAGTCCTTGCTCATGATGCTCCTATTATTTGAAAGATCACATAGATGAAGCCCTTACCCTTGATGTAGTCTTGGTTTGTGAATCTTTGGATATGGTACTCATCATGGCGCCTTTGCATATGATAGCTTGGGTATTGCAACCCAAGCGTGGGCATTCAGGGTCTTGGAACCCTTGTAGTTGGCTCTAGGGAAAATCGAGGTTAAAGACACCCCTCATGATAATGATGACATGGCTTATGAAGTCAAACCCTTGGAATTGATGAAAGCTGGTGGTGAACTTGATGGAGTATGGTCAACAAACCTTAAGGCTTGACCATTGACGAAGATTTGTATTAAAAACATCAAATTTGGTTTGTCGGCCCAATAAAATTACACTATAAGTTGGCTCAAAATTAAAATTGAAATAAAAATAAATTATATGCATGTCTGCCCACAATTTTTTTAAAAATTGTGTATAAATAGAGGCCTCACGTCCTCTTTTTTGGGGGTGCATTCGTTTAGCTCTGAGAAAATTCGTCTAGTGACTGAGGCAGGCGCAGGAGGAGCAGTGATTGTGGAAATTTGTGGGCAGCAGTGACACAGTAGCAGATTCTTTAAGTCTGATATTTTTTATGTTTTTTTTCTTCTTTGAAAATCAGAATTTCGGGTGCAGCAGAGGGTGCAATTTCGGATGGAAAATGCTCTGTAATTTCGGGTAAGTGACTGAGGTAGAACTCGCAGCAGTGACAGACCCGAGGTTATGACAGTCCCGAATTTTGGAGAATGGTTTACAGCAGTCCATGTTTTTGGGGACTTGCTTGGGCTTAAATTGCATCCAATGATGAGAAACCAACGAAGATAAATCAGGAGTGAACTTGTAGACTGTTGGAGGGTTTCCACAGTCATGAAACAAGCCCTAAATTTGATGAATCCTTGTAGCAGCAGACATTTCCTTTTACAGCAGAAATATAGCAGCAGACATTTCCTTTTTGCAGCATAGAAACAGTCCTAATATGCATACTGAATCAATCTGAAATTGTATGCTAAAACTGTCCGAGTTTGTGGGTGCCTGTTTTTGATGGTGAACAGTGAATGAGGAGTAGTCCATAAGAGATAGAGCAGAGGCAGTCTCTCAATCCCTTCCATAGAGGTCCTCTTGGACCGTATTCTTGCTGCCCTAGATGAACAGTCCTGAATTCATGTGACAGTTTTCATGGTGACCAAATTTATGAAGGAGTTGACGGAGCATGTCCAGCATTTTGTGAAGGACAACTCAAGTTCCTTGATCTCTGATTTTTCTCTGAGGCAACAAGCTTAAAAACGCAGACTGAGACAGCCACAGAAGTTGATCTCTGAACCTCAGTCAAACAGGAAATGAAGACCTAATCTCGAGTTTGGCAGTTGAAGATCTCAAATCTAATTTGAAGGAAGCATCTGATCATCTACAGCATAGTTGCCTACAGGAGATATATCTCAGAAATGATCCTGCTCATTTTGAGATGGTAGACTCTCTTATGACAGTAAACTTCCATTGACTTGGTAAGATGATTGAATAACATCTTTCACAAGCTGGTGTTCAAGTAAGTATATTTTTATTAAATTGCAATATCTCTGCGCTAATAAATGCATAAGAGTTGGGGACATCTGAATTTTGAAGCAGGCTTAAGCCTAGGTGATTCATGAAGTTCTAATTACAGGGCTTGATAATAAAAGATACTGATATAGTGCAAGAAATGGTAGTTTGGTTTGAGGTGACAATCCTCATTGAAGCCATCTCGGACATGACAGAGATTCACAATGACTAGTATTTAATGACTAGAACTGCCAGTCCCTGAACTCCGATTCACATGATAGCTTGAACATCCTTTTGATGAGACATATTGACTTAGTATGAGCAGCATTGACATAGATATGATGTATGTGATCAGAACAGACTTCTTTGGTGATTAGGCATAAGGTCCTGTGCTGTAACAGAAGCATAAGCATATTTTTTTTGGACTGAGTTTCCTTAGCTGGCTTGAGGAAGGATTTTGCAGTCATAGGTTTGAAGTCATCTACAGCAGCAGAGGAAGGTATCCGAAGATCATAAATTTAACTTGTTTAAGCAGGCTTTATCCACAGTCCAAGTGGATATGTTTTGCAGACAGTTTTGAATGCCCTAAATGAAGTAGCAGTTACATAAGTTTGACAGGCACAAGAAAGCCTATACAGGGTGATACTTGATGAACAGTTTTAAAGTAATATGCAAAAAAATTATTTGTGATGTGCTAGAATTATGTAGCAGTGGTTTATGTGAAGTGATGTAAAATGGTTTATGCTGAGTGGTTTGTACAGAAGTGAGTGAACAATATTGACTGCATAGTGATGATACAACTCCTATGCCTTGTCATGTCATACACTATGATGTAAACCATAATGCAAACCACATGGTGATGCATATCCTATGTTGGCATCAACTTGATGATGCATTGTGATGATGATGGGATGAGTTGATCTTGTTGAGGATGTACCCTCTATGTTACAGACCTTGATAATGATCAGACCTTGATGATGACACGTTTAGATCCTGATGTTATGACAAGAAGTGCTGACCAAAGGTTGTTTAACAGCTGTATTGATAAAGAGTAGAGATTGATGATCAGTGATAGGAGCTGTATGTTGACTTGACTGTGAGCAGCATTTATGACGAGCAGTATGAGCTGTGTTGACCAGCAGATTAATGACATGTTCAAACAGTCCTATATGACCTTGATGATTAGTGATAGCAGCAGTGTCTCTGATCCACTTGAGCAGCAGAGGTTGACAAGTATAGAATAACCAGAGATGATGAGCAGTGATGAGCTAACTTTGATGACTTGGCAGCATTGAAGAGCAGATGAACAGCGAAGATTGAGAAGTGGCTGCAGCAGTATTGATGACAGTGTTGAGTAGATATTCAGCAGTATTGACCAGTAGGATTCCTGACATGATTGATGAGCAGATGAGCATGAGCTGAGACAGTTGACCGCAAATTAAAGAGACCAGTAACAGTAAGCTTTAATTGTAAATGCAAGCTTGTCTTGCTTTTGAGGTTAGGATACCTCAAACCCTTCTTAGCAGGGTCTAAGAAAACCAGGCAGGGTCTTGGATGCAGAGTAGGTGCTGATTTTGCCTAACGGTTGTAGCCGAACCAAAACTAATATAAAAAGATTACAAATTTATATGGTGTGGTGTTCTTCTGTGTTATGGTTCTTGATGAGTTAAATGCTATGATATGTGAATGATGAAGTTTATGAAATGATTGGTAGAATAATGAAATGATGAATTGGTAATTAAGTGTAACAGGTCAAGAAAAGCTGTAAAAATTGCTTTACACTGATTCACCCCCCCTCTCAGTGTCTACAGTGCACAGGCCTGGGAAAACCCTTTGTGAATCAAGGTACCAAGTGGTGAGCTTTCTGCTCTTAGTAGTGGAGAAATGGGGACAAAACAAATCATGATACTATAGGCCAAGAACTAGGAAAGAAGAAGCACAAAGAAACCTACCGTTGCTTTGGTCCAGCAAAGCTGAGCAACCACTTCCTAGTTCCTTATGTTCCCACAATGCTATAGGTTACATGAAACCTGTAAACCGGTAATACCTAGAAATATGAATAGGCTTGGAACACAAGACAAGTTGGGCAAGGTGATGACACTAGTTATAAAACTGGTATTGGCTCTGGGAATGAATATGCTACTGGCTACTATAGGCCAAGAACCAGGAAAGAAGAAGCACAAAGAAACCTACCGTTGCTATGGTCCAGCAAAGCTGAGCAACCAGTTCCTAGTTCCTTATGTTCCCACAATGCTATAGGTTACATGAAACCTGTAAACCGGTAATACCTAGAAATATGAATAGGCTTGGAACACAAGACAAGTTGGGCAAGGTGATGACACTAGTTATAAAACTGGTATTGGCTCTGGGAATGAATATGCTACTGGCAAATGCTTCTGCTTGCAATTGGTTCTAGTGCTGGGTCTGGGGCCGGAAACTGCTACCCATCCGTGCTGCTCTACGGGGCCCTTTACTTCCCCTTACCTTATCTAGGTTGTGTTTCCCACCTATTTCGACTAGGTGGCAACTCCATGTACATGAGGATGTACATAATTGTACCTTAGAAAAATTTGAGGATTTTTCACTTCTGCAGGGCTATTGCCCCTTTGTAAAACGAAATGTTCGCTCCCCTGCGTGGGAAAATTAATGTAATTTTATGTGCTAGTGTGGGTCATATGATACGGATGCCACACCATGGAACTGGTTGTTAGGGAAGTCCCCTCATTGAGTGTTTTTCCCTTTCCAATTGATCTTGTTGCGTAAACGAGTTTAATCGGTTTGGTTTTCACTCAAAGTCCTCCAAAGTGGTGACGGGCGTTCTACCAGTCAAGTCCATGAGGTGGCTAAGGCTTCAAGGAGTGATTCATGACCACGCTAGACATTTGTATAGAGTCTTGCGGAGTTTCGTTATGTTGTTGTATTTTTATTTTTTCGAGTTTATTAATTTCACCCCTTGGTGATTAATTAACTTAGCTTTTGATGTAATAATATAATTGCTCAAGCATGGCATTTTGTAATAGGGGCTATGAATGCAAAGTTAACTGCTATGAAACCCTCTAAGCCACTGCTTCGAGTCCCATGTCATTCTGATGAGTGGTTGAGGAGATAGACCATCTTTGTGTAAGCAAGGTCTATTCTTCCTAGGGAATTAATTAATTTCCCTAAGTCAAAATTCACATTTTTTGATTTTGAAGTAAAAAATCAAGAAATGCCATGGTAAGATGGTTTGAGGGTTCCTAAGCCTAGGAAAACTTACTCCAAAGTTTTTCACCCCCCCATGGCCTAGATATTAAATTTTCAAGTTATTTTTAATTTTTCCTAAGTCAAATTGGAAAAATTTAAAAATTAAATTGATAACTTTAATCTAATGTGAATTTATTTTATCCTAAGTCAAAAGGATAAATATTTAAACTCCAAGCTAAGTTTGAAAGTGGCAAACCCTAAGCTAAAGATGGGGGTGCTAATGTTAAACCCTACCATAAATGGGGGCGTGAGCTTGGTTAGAGGAGGCGCTACCATCAAATAGTGGGTGTCATATTAAAAATGAGGCATCATACTATGGTGAAGGCGCTAGCACTAGGATGGAGGCGTCACTACATTATGGAGGCGCTATCATAAGAAGGGACCCACGCTAAAAATGATGGAGGCGCTAAAGTAGAAATGGCCCCACGTCAAAATGGAGGAGCGCTACAAGTAATAAGAGGGCGCTATAATAAGAGCGCTACCATTATATTTAGAGGGCGGCCAAGTAATAAGAGGGCGCTAGTGCATTTAAATGAGGCGCTAGTATTTGGAGACGTCTCTAATATAAGAGGACGCTAGCTATATTTGGAGGGGCACGTTTTAAAGGAGGCCGCCATATATAATGAAGACTCCACACTTTAGAGGTGGTGCTAGCTACTTTTAGCCCACGTTTTGCATATTTGGAGATTCTCCACCAAATCTAGAGGAGGGCGCCTATGCTATTGGGCCCACTCTATTTCCATTTTTATTTATTAACCTAAAAGCTCATCTAATGGTGGATATTTAGCCAAAGACCTAGATCTAAAGATGGAGAATACTTGGACATGGATTAAACATTATGGCCTTTGATTAAAAATTAATCCAAGGGTGTGGATTAATTGAGAAAATAAAAAATCAAATACCTAGATCTAGTGGTGGAGATTAAACCCTAGATCTAGATCTAATCTCGGCCATTTATCTTCAAGAGATTGGGGATTGCCTCAACTATATAATGAGGGTCTCACTCCCTCATTAATCATGATCATTCATGCTATTGTTATGCTGCCGGAAATTTCTTGCTCTCATCTTTTCTTGTTACACTTTGTATTGGAAGCTTTGCCCTAGTTGGGCCATTTAATAAAAATTTCTTTGGAGGGATACTATGCTGCAAATTCTTTTATGATCTACTACTCTTGAGGTAACTTGTATTATTCTATTTTTGCATTTTGTATTATTCTAGTTAGCGCTCCACAAAGTGTTTTGTGGAGAGATTAGAGAGTAAAAGTGCTTTTACTTTCTTTTGTGAATGATCTAACATCATCTTTCAAAGTATTTTGCAGGAAGTGTTAGGTATTCATCACTAGGATTACAGTTCTTGCAGACATAGATTTTTTTGCAAGTTATTCGAGCAAGGGGATCTCTCCAAAAATCTCATTCCGGCAAAGTTTTTTTAAATTCGGCCATCTACTTTCAGCCTTCCTAAAAAGAGGTTTTATTCACTGTATAGTGAATATAACCTTTGTTTTAGGGCCCCAACCTCTTATATATTAGTTAGGGCTTATATTTCTGCTGTTTAAACACTGTTTAGGTGGCTGGAAACTCAGTTTCTAGCCCTTTAAATCTCTTATTTCTGCAATATTTCACATTCAGATTTTTTATGTAAATTTGTAAATTTTGTACTAATCTTTTAACAATAATTTTTTAGTGTTTTCTGTGATTTCCAGCAAAGAATAGCTTGCTGGTTTATGACAGGTTGTGCATGAGTGAAGGAGATTTGATGCCCAAATAGGCACAGGATCTCTTCAAACTTCAACCGTTTCAAAAGGGGTTCAAACCCTCAACCCTCTCTTTCATATTTTTCTATATTATTGTAAACCCCAACGAGAGTCTCTTGGGGTATTCTGTAAAGTTTTTTGTAAGCTTTTGTAATTCATAAAGTAGATAGATTAGGAAGTAGATTAGGAAGTAGGATAATAGTTGTTTCAAGTTTCTTTTATTTGCAATTTTATTTTTGTTTTAAAGTAATCATACAACCCATTAAACCTGTGTATCCTCTTTCCGCTTGTCATCTCCCTTTAGGGACTTCAAGCCGGATATGAAAAATACGGGAAGTGGGGGCTTAGGTAATTAAGATAACTTGCTTTTCTTGTACCACAATCAAACATTTTTATTTTCCAAGTCCAAGATCAAATACCGGCACCTCCCATAAGGGATACAGCTTGGTTGATCTTGTTGATCGCTTTTAAAATAAACCTTGCATGTTAATCACTCAGATAAAACTTAATCTTAAAACTTACCAACAACAGCTTCCCACATCCTGCTCCTCTACTCGGTTATCACCCTCCGGGGTACTCCGAGATACGACCAGGGGACAGGGAAGTCTTAGTTTAATAGGCATCCATCTAGCCCTTTTTCTGTCAACTAAAAACAGTGACCTCAGGAAGCTAGAAGGGGTAGTAGACCGTGGGTGGTCTCTAGGCGCTTCGACGTCCTCCTTGTTGAGCACCGGGGCATTGGGGATTGACCTGTGAGCTGCGGGTGGGCTTTGTTCCCACTTTGTTGAGCGCAACAGCATTCCTTCTTTGACTGGAGAAGTTCTAGATCGGGGTAGTCACACCACCGATTCTAAAACTTAATCCAAGAAGAAAAACTTTAATAAAATCGACTAAAATAAACCAAGAGACATTTCAAAACCGGTTCTACAACATTTTCCATTTTCAGCACTCTTTCGTTCCAACATTGCACTACAATTTTTACTTCCAGCACTTTACTTTCCCAGTTACATCTATTTACTTTCAATTTTGCAAATGGTCATGTGGTGAATGTTTAACTGCTCAAGGTCTTTTCATACTTTTAATTTACTGCTGGGTTAATATTCTTCACTCATAATATTTTTTCTGTCATTTTGTGAATCTGACTCACTGTCCATATTGATAAATCATCTATACATTGTTAATGCTTTATTTCCTCACAGTATATAATTATATCGCTTATTCATTTATTTCATTGTTATAGATTAAATCACATCTCAATTTTATTTGTAAAGTTCATAAAGACGTAATCCATCTTTAGACTCCATTGTAATAGGCACTGGTCTTGTTTATGTAAGGTCTTAGCCTCTTTCTTTTTAAACGATCCCTTTAATTAATCAGTGATTAATTAATAAACCTGGAACTTAGTTTTCCCATAGGGACTACCCCCCTTGGCTCTGTTGGGATCTTGCCTAAACGGAGGAGTTGTGGACTGTGGTGACAGTGGTCCCCGGCTCTCACTTGCCCCCAAGGACACACATAGCAGGTTGTGACTTTCCTGCACTTTAAAGTGTGAATTAGGCGGCAACAGGTTGGACTTCAATATTCATGTATGAATCTATCGCTTTCAGTGATCACCTTCTTCGTACGTAATGCCTTTCACTTCTAAACCCCATGGTGGTAACATTTAGTCGGACTGGAATCGGTACTATGGTTGGGGACAGTGTTTTCAAATATATTGGGGGTGGCCTCTTAGAATAAAGAGTATATGCTTAAAAGAGGGCCTATGGCTAGGTGGAACATTGCAGTTGCGTAGCTAGTTGGTAGAAATCGTGTACTCAATAAAATCTTCAATGTATGTCTCGGGTCTGACTGTTAAGAAGCCCATTGTAGTATTAAGTGTCTCAGTTCAAGGATTGTGAAGGTTGGACTGAGTATGTATATATGTACATTGCTTATGAGTTGTCTATGAACATGCAAATTGAGTAATGGAATGCATTCGTACTCTTGTTGTTCATGAGTTAAAGATGACTGAGTAAGTTGCTTATGGGTCTGTGGTCCTGTTAGTCATCTTTGCATTTCTGCATGGGTATGGTGTTCAAGCCGTGAAAATGCCAAATTAGCAGGGTGGGTCGCTCTTATAATACCCTACCCTGCTCCTCAATAAGTATCTGTCCGGCTGTCTGTCTTCCCCATCTCGCCTATCTAGCTTCCACCAATCTATATAGCTCCAAACCTTCCTAGCTTTATTCTCTATCTATCTCGCTCCCTATTGATCTTCCCCTTCCAAGCTGTCTTTCCCATTTATCTCGTCTGCTTAGCTATCTTCAATATACTTCGTTACAGCCTTTTATTTATCTATTCCCACCCAACCATTTTGATATCAGAAATATTGTATTTCTTTTATTTATCTATTCCTTTCAATTTGGGGTATATATTGAATCTATATCCCACCCAACCGGAGTTGCTCGACCAAAGGGAGAGGGATGTTCTCTCTCATAATCGATGTATCAGAATTGAAATATCATATATAGAGAGAATTGAATCTCATCATATATATATATAACATACCTTTTCACACAAGTATTGCGGCCCTAATACAGAATAATCTTGCAAGTATAGGGGCAAGTATAGGGGCCGGCTTTAGATAGAGCTCATACGAGTATTCTACTAATGCAAGGATCCAAACACCTACAGCTGCTCAAGAAAAGAGGCATGCTTGCTTATAGAATATAATATTATATAAGGTGCTACGCTCTTTCCCGATAAAGGAGGGGCCTTCAAAATCTATACCCTTTTGAAAAGCCACTGCGAGACAAAAAGACCTACTGTCTCATGCAAGTTTAGGTGCTGGCTCTTAAAAGCTACTGTACATCTTTGTGGCTGCTACAAAGATACATGTACAACATCATTAGATACATAAACCTTGAGCTATTATATAAATGGAGCGGAGCGTAGCCGCTTTACCTAAATAGTTGGGGAAGGATGCGAAGCTTATATAAATTAATGTGCCCTAAAGAAGCTCCTACGGTGCTTGTCCGCATCGGGCAAGGAGTCGAGTCCCCTTCTGGCCAAGCTAGTTGTTCTGGTATAATCACTGGGACACTTTCCTCCTGCTGCTATTGCGCTAGTAAACCTCCTAAGCGTTGGGCTGGGAAGCATCCCGACCTAGTGCTAGTTGGTGCGCTAATAATTCCTAGCTAGAGTTCGGCTGATAAGCTTTCAACCTGACCTTGAGCCTCCTGGGGGAGATGGACCAACCAATCGGTGGCGAATCTCTCATTCGTGGTTCGTGGGCGTAAAATACAGGTGATTCAAGCCATTTCTCGGTTTCTGGCCCAACATTGATATCCCAGGGTTGTAGCTTAGGCTCAGCATTACTAACCCACCACATGCGCATTCGCCACTTATAAGATCGTGGGGTTGGCCCCCCCTGCCTGCCATGGAGATCACAGTATTGAGTGATCATATTTGTGTAACCAAGCTCTATCACCCGGGCTCATCTTTCTCTTTAAGTAGAAAGGCGGTTGAATGGGGAGGATGGCGCGAAAGCAATAAGTATGGCAGGAAGCAATAAGGCGGGTATCTTTCCCTAGCGGGTCATTTCATTAACTGTATCTCTAACCTAGCGGATCTCTAACCTATACCTAGTGGTTCTATCATTCTACAAAGGGCTCATTCGACAAGGCTCTTTTTAACCGAGGCTTCTCTTTCAACAGGCCTTTGTCGATAACCAGGGCTATTCTGACTCACCAGGCTCATGAAAACTCTTTAATAGGGACAGAGTTGCTCGACCAAAGGGAGAGGGCTCTGTAACCGGCTCTTTCGAGAGGTCTTCTTTAGCAGGTATCTTTATTCATTCACTAGGGCTCTTTCGACAGCGCCCTCCCTACCCTGCCCCTAATGGGGACAAGCGTTATCGATGCACAGGCCACGCAGTATCGCTCAACCTAATGCGCCCACCTCACCTAATGCCACATAATGTGGGGTAATTCTTGTTAGCGGTATTCATATCCCTCCCTAATTGAGAAACATCATTGAGAGACATAATGTTTCATCGACCCTCGCCCTTATAATATAAAACCTCCCTTATTGCACCTGCCTTTAGCAGCACCTGCCTCAATCAATATGTCACTGGGGAATTTGCAATATAACTAAGCGGGGATAGAAACAACTANTGCCCCTGCCTTTAGCAGCACCTGCCTCAATCAATATGTCACTGGGGAATTTGCAATATAACTAAGCGGGGATAGAAACAACTAGGCTATATAAACAACCATTAGCAATACTTTAATGACCAACCAAAACTGTGAACACTGGTTATGCGAGTCTCAGTTGGGGCTCTGTTGGTTTCCCCCTTGCTGGTATCCTGTACCACTGTGGGAACGACTATCCGGATGGCAGTTATCCTTCTGTTGTACCGCCTAATCCAAAACTATGTGTTCTGTCAATTTACTTTTGATAATAAGTTGCTTGCTTGGTCGTCCCTCAGAAGCCTAAGCAGTTTCCTTTGGCCGCTTCTTATCGGCCAGCCAACTCGTAAGCCAAATCAATAAGAGAAAAATCATCTTTTGGGCAGGTGTGCGGAATGAATAGGAGGCTTAATGGATAAAGCGGGCTGGTGAAAGGGTCCGTGAGGTTCTAAAGCGAGAGAGCTAATAAGTAAGGTCTAGATACGGGGGAGGGGGTGCCCGGTTGGTTCGGTTATCCCGGTATCCTGTTCTCAGGTTTCCGATTCAGAGTGGGGGGTCATCGAGGTGCGTTGAGGGAGGAGTCTTTCCCAATTTCCTCTTTCATTGGTATCCTGATTCCGGTTCCTCTTTCTACTAGTTCTGTACACTTTGCTGGCTGGATTGGAAACGAGGGTTGGAGGAAGGAGTCTAAATAGAGAATTTTCTACATTTTTATTCAAGTAGGCAGGGATTTTTTACCAATAGGATGGGAAGAATACAGACAGACAGAAATTGATAGGTCAAGTATAGAGAGCAAGGTGCTCAAAGCTATCTATTTTCCCCTTATACTTCTGCAGGTGTCTTATTGGGTGGGTGGCCCAACCGGGACCCTAAAACGAATAGGGGACAGATATAGTAAAGCAGCTGGTAATTTCAAATTGGGTGGGTGGCCTTTTTAAGGCAAGACCTATCAGAATAATCTAAAGATGGTCCCTCATTGAGGGTACTCAAAGTGATCTATTTTTATGGAAGATTGCCATTTCATTATGTTTCTCTATGATAGCCGGGATTGGCATCATTTTCCTTTTTTGTTCCGCAGGGCCCTCGTTGCTTGCTTGCTGGTATCATCACCATGTCTTTCCACCCTGACCAGCCTCTCATCTTTAGCCAACCAAGTCCACCAAGGCACCAACAAAAATATCGACCAGATACCTCAGGGAGAAGGGACTAGATAGCTATTTTCATGGAGGGGAGGGACACCAGCAAGAATATATGAGGTTCACCCAAGTAGGCATAGACTATTAGGTTGTGCCCCACCCAAGTCCTCTTTATTAGTTCAAATGTGCGAAAGCCCGTAGTCCATTATGATCGACTCCGACAATGGTTCTATTCCACTACTGGCTATACGGCTCTGTTCCACTACTGGCTACATTACCCACTAGCTATATTCCCCTAAGCTACTTCCGCTAATAAGCTACTTCCGCTAATTAAGAAAAGGATAAAGGTAATACAAACGGGAGAGAATAATATCATGATCCAATGGGGATTAATAAATGGCGATGGCGTTGGAAAGGAGGATGTTGGCAAGAGCAGAGAAGGAGACAACCTACGATGGCACTTGAGCTGAACCTGACGGAAACGGTTACTACAAACCTTTCCCATAAGCAGCACTTGTTTTCAGAAACAGGGCAGCAGGAATCCCAACAACACTACTACCAGCAGAGACAGCTTGTTGCCCACCCTTACCAATGAACTCTATGGAACTTACTAAATCGGAGAGGCCAGAGGGATAAGTAGGCCCAGTATGGGGTGGTGCACCAATGAGTAGTTATTTTATTGGATGAGATTGATGGATGTAGACAACCTGTCGTAAGGCTTTCACTCTCGTGTTCAAAGAATTAAGACTAGTAAGCTAGAGCTATTACCTTAGACAGTCTATATAGAGAAAAGATGTGTGCTTGGGGTATTTTCTTATCTGGGGTCAAGAACTCAAATTGTGCTTTAGCCAACTCGATTAATTATGGCATTTCTCTAAAGAGATAACGTTCCCACACTCTACTCTGGTGGGGTAGCTTTTCACTTAACTATAGGCTACCTTGACATACATAATTTATCCCTTTGAAGACCTTAACCTTACTATTGGAATTGCTATGGCTCACTGGCCCCAGAGGGATACAAAAGATGAGAGCTTTGATAGAGCAAGTTATCACTTCGAGGTAAGAGCCAGCTTGATCAGAGAGTATCATCGATTAGGGATCTGCAATACATCAATACTTTGACTCATGAGTAAATGTAACCTCATCATGGCTGCAGACCAATACAAGGCAGATCCATGAGAGGAATAAACAACCATGGCTACTAGAATACAATGTAGATCCATGTGATAGAGGACTCAAACTTGGACATAGCTACCGGATATACAACGTAGATCTATGTCATACAGACGCAAATTTGAGCATAGCCACGACCATACAAATGTGGATCCATGCTGGTACTTCATACAATATAATCCATCGCAACCTGGGGAGAAAGCTATGAGTGCTTAACCAATACCCAGGGTCTTCGTCTTGTCTTCCACAAAGTACGATTCTAACCATGTGATTACAATGTTCTGAAGTCGAACATGGTAGAAACCACTTGATTACTGGCCAATGATGTGAACCGTTAACAAGTGCGGGGGAAATCACCATTAATGTCAATGATTCCCAAGGTACCCTAGTACAATCTACTGAGTGTGAGTAGATGTTTTGATGTCGAACAACCAGCAGAATCTTCCAATCAAAGGTCAATGATGTGAACCTTTGTCAAGAGCGAGAGAATCTGTCATTGAGGCATATAGATCTCAAGGTACTAAACTTGTTTCTAAGACTATTTCCCGGATGATGAGTTGATGTCGATAAGAATAGTCTCATCGAAGGAGGGCCATGATGAATCCCACATCGACGACACGAAACATAGAACAAAGTTCTGGAATGTTGTAGATAATGTAACCATAGGACTGAGTCAAAGGTACTGACACAAAGGCTGTTTTAACTACAGAGGTAAACTTCTTTCTTCCTTTGAACATCGGGCAGCACGACAAAAGACTTGGCAGCATGACTAAAACAGACGGACACACAATACGACTTTGGACAATGCATTCTTTTGAAAGACTCAAAGGAGTGACATGACTCATGAAAGTGGATCGATTTGTAAGTCAACTGAATACCCAATTGACTGAATGATATGTAGACAAGTACCATGTTCAAAGGTGACAAACAATTGCCATTTGATTTGCAAAATGATTCCCTTCCCTTAATTCCTCCATCATGATTGATGAGTGCCTTTTTTCGTTTTTACGAGTTCAAAGAGGGTAACAAACACTCGTTTTAGCTCATCCTTTGGACAAGTCCAAACTTATATGTTTTACAAACCTGAGAAAGGAGGGGTTCGTTCCCAAAAAAGGGTCTGTCAGTGTTTAGTTTAACGAGTCCAGTGAAAGCAAACTCGATATCGTTCATGTTTAGAGAGTCTGAATGAAGACGAAAGAAAACTCCAAAGGGTTCTTTTTCGTATGATTTAGTCTCTAGGGCTCGAAAAAGTATAAAATAATACCCGAGAGAACTCTTTCAGTCATGATTGGTTGGATTGTTCTTTTTTCGTAAATAGTCTATCCAAAATCGAAAAGGAGAACCTACCGTTGGAGAGACGACTCTTCAAATACTTTTATGAGTATGAAGAAGACAAGTACTCCACAATCTTTTCATGTTTAGGGACTCCGAAAAGAGCTTAAAGGAGACTCCATTAGGTTTCATTTTCACGACGAGAAGTTTTACGAGCCTAAAAAGAATCATAAAACAAATCGAAACTTTGATACTGAGTTCTAAGAGCGTGACCAAAGTATTGAACCAAACGCTCAGGTGCTTTTTTCGTTTTATGGAAGTACGAAAAAGTCAAAAACAAACTCCCCATAGACTTTACTATTTCTGCTTTTACTGCTGTAAGACTAAAAAACGATCATTAATCTCTCAAAAAATGACTTTAATGAACTATATAAATGGGTTTTTATATAATAATGATTTTTGAAATATCAACATAACATTAAAAAACCCTAAAAATATATATAAAAGTCATTTGAATAGTAAAAATCAAATCATTTTACTATTTACCACTTGGTGAGAGCATTTTGGAGAAAATTGAGCCAGATCTTTAGTCAGTTATTCCGGGAGATTCCACCATCCGTTTCGAGCGCCGTATGGACCAGGTAAATGATTAAACCTTAGCCTTTCCTTTTAATGCATTCATTTTTTATTTTGGGCAGTTTTAGGCAAGCCCTAAATCCGAAATACGGGCACCACTCCTGCCCCTTACGGGACAGGCGGTGCCTGATAAGAACCGCGCCATATCAACTGCACTCAGGTGGTGCAATCGCTCTGTGCAAATAGTGTTCAGGCGGTGCCGTCCGTGAGTGTGTAAATTTGAATGGGCAAGCAAAAGTATGAGTTTGTAAATGATTTTCATGATTGGTTATGTTTTTAATTAGCCCATTGATTGTTTTTGGCAGGTTCTAACCGATAAAAAATGGTTATATGGAAAGATCGGCAACACGATAATGATGATGTCTTTGCCGAGGGAAATGCGGGTTGCATAGCTACATTGAGCGGCTGTGGCCTCCTAAAATTCTTCCGCACTCCTAGCATGGTGTCCCATGAGCGCTTATTGGAGTATCTCCTTCATATGTGGAACCCGGAGCAGCAATACTCTGAGGTGGGAGCCCATGTGCTGACTATTGAGGTAGAGGATATCTACTTCTTGACAGGATTATGTAGACGGGGTGCTCTTATTTCACTGACTGGTTCCCGTGGAGGGGATGTGACCACCTAGGAGTTGATCAATCGTCACTGCATTCCTGGTACTAGAACATCTGGGAAGAAAATTCCCATTAAGGCAGTGGTGGACGATCCTCTCCGCACCATTCTTTTCACTATGCAGAGGCTGGCTGGGAGCTAATGACCTCATCAGGCTTCCAGAGCATACATGCTATATGCTATAGAGGCTATGGAACCTACTGTCTTTAACTGGGCAGAAGCATTGCTACCGGTCTTCATGGACTAGCTGACCAAGTGTGAGCAAGGAGAGCTGAAACAGTTCGGCTATGGATCCATCTTAGCTTGTTTCTTCTTTGAGCGGGTCCCTCACCTGAGGCCCCAAGTGGTATTTACTGAGCTGAGGGTGAGAGACCCTCGTATGCTGAGGTGGGTTGAGATTATGGCCCGCACGGGAGCAGGCATACGCAAAGTGAAGTTTGGGGCTCCATTTTTCCACCGGATGAACGATCAGATCTTCATGATTGAGGATTATGCATATGCGGGTACTGACTTCAGGGGTGACCCTGACCTACCACTTCCACTTGGTGCCCAGTGGGGAGACATGGGTAAGAAACAAAACCCTAAGATGGCAAATTGTGTTTTTGTATTTTAATGTTTTTTATTTTTTATATGTAGTAACAAGACCTAAATATCTTCATGCAGATGTTGGAGTGGCACGACCTGGGGGATCTTCCCCATTGGACAGACGAGTGAGAGCTCAGTTTGTTCAACGAGGTGACGACGCGATGGGAGAGCTAGAGGAGAACCTGCAGAGGTTGACTCTAGATATACCTGATGCATCGATCGATGACCTCCTGATGAGGTACCAGAGGCACACAACAGGAGTTCCAGGCTGTTTTAACCGACTGCTATGTAGAGTAGTGCACGCTGTCATGTGCTACCATGAGCACCACTTGATAGTTCTACATGATGTATTACTAAAAGCTGATATAGCTTCAGGATTTTGTATGATTTTGTACTGCCTGAAAGCCAGAGTACTTTAGATGAGGTCTCTTGACCTATTTTTGTATAACACTTTATATATATATATATATATATATATACACAGACTTTTATTTCCGGTGTTTATATGCTCCAAATGGCAAATGTATTTACATGAGTTTTATGTGTTTTTACTGTTTATTTACAATATGATGAACCACGTTTGATTTTCATGTTATGAGTGGGCAATATACCAGTCTAGGATATAATTTGCGAATGAGTCAGCAATTGCATTGTTTGCCCTAGGGACATGGCTATAAGTAATAACCTCAAATGGCCTTTCCAATAGACGCACCCTTCGATAGAGACAGAGCAGTACAAGATTTCTGATGGTATAGACCTGGTTCAAATGACAAACCACTAACTGCAAGTCCATGAAAACTACCAAATCACGAATGTCCTGTGATGCAGCCTCAGTCAGTAGACCTATGACTGCCTCATACTCGGCGATATTGTTGGTAGCAGGACCAATGCAAACCGCTCTTGAACTGACCAAATCATGAACTGGGGAATAGAGAACCCAAGCAGCGGAGGCAAGGTTCAAATTATGGTGGCAAGCACCATCAGCGAAGCCATAAAAAGCCATCTGTTTTGGATAACCAAAACATGGTATAAACAGTTTGGACACTAAACTCAAAACCATATTGAAAATAGTAAAACACACTGAAAAAGTCAAACAATGTACATATATACAAGGTACCATACATGAATGATCTAGGCATAGTACCTCTTCAGGTACAACCCATTGCGAGGTTTCTCGAAGGGGACTTCGTCATAATCCATGAGCTCATAGGCCCCTTTTTCTAAAACCTTGGACACGATAAAAGGACCGTACCACATTGATTCGAACTTCCGTTTTCCTAATTTATCATGGCTCTGATCATAAGTCAACACTAGGTCACCTTTGTTAAACACATGAGGCTGGACAGATTTATCATATTGCGCCTTGACACGTTTCTTATGTGCTTCATTGACTAAGGCAACATCTCGTTTAGTTTCGTCAAGATTGGTTAAGTATAAAAAACTTTCTTCCTCGGTGGAAGTATTGGGGAGAAGTTCAATAGCAAGTTTCAAAGATGGAATCTGACACTTAATAGGTAGGACAGCTTCTAGTCCGTATACTAACTGAAAGGGTGTAAAACCAGTCACTGTTTTAACTGATGTTCTATAAGCCCAAAGAGCGGAAAAGAGAGTTTGGTGCCAGTTGGATTTATGATCTCCAACCATCTGATGCAACATAGTTTTTAGGACTTTGTTAATGGCCTCAACCTGACCATTAGCTTGCGGATAATAGGGAGTTGAGTTTTCATGGCGAAAACCCAGCTTAGCACTTAACTCTGCCATCATCTTATTCCGGAAATGGGATTCGTGATCAGTGACTATAGACTGTGAAACTCCAAACCTAGCTATTACATTAAAAAGGAAGAGGGTGGCAGTCTTACCATCCTCTGCATATGTAGGCATAACCTCAGCCCATTTAGTGAAATAATCCACGGCTATTATGATGTAACCATGCCCCCCGGCTGAGGTAGGCTTACAATGCATGAAATCTATCCCCCAATTGGCAAAAGGGCCAATGACAATGATGGGGTGTAACAAAGCAGGGTGGGTGCGCTTTTTTCGGATAGAAATGTTGACAGGGTGGGCATTTCTTAACATCCTCGTGACTATCTTTAAAGATAGAGGGCCAGAAATAGCCAGTGCAAAGGATTTTCTGGGCTGTAGCCATCCCAGAGAGATGACCGCCACATGCTCCATAGTGGCAGTCATTAAGAACCTGTTCAACCTCTTCATGGGTGAGGCATCGTCGGAGAATGGTGTCTATGCCATGCGTATATAATGTATTGTTCAGGATAAGATTATATTTCGCGTCGTGATGGATACGACGACGATCGTCACGAGATAGAGTGGGCTAAAATCTCTGTGTCTGGAGATAAATGATTAAATCTCCATACCACGGATCAGTCGTGCTTATCAGGAACATAAATTCGTCTGAGAACGAATTAATGGGCTCAGAATCCATTAAAGCACAAGGAAGGTCACACATCAGCTCTGCAAAGACCAATGATTTCTTTGAAGTAGCTTTGGCAAACTCAAGGTCAAACTCCTGTAGGATAACAATCCATCGGGAGTATTTGCCCCCTAGCACCTGACTAGTCAGAATGTAGTACATAGGGTTTTGGTCTGCAAGTATGGTGGTGGTGCGAAGCAAGATGTAATGACGAAATTTTTGGACAGCAATGACCGTGGTCAGTGCTAGCTTCTTCACACGCGAGTATCGAGTTTCAGAATCGATAAGATTCTTACTGGCATAGTATATCACGTGTTCTTGGCCGTTTTGATCCTCTTGAGCTAAAACCATTCAATGGTAGTAGTAAAAGCAGCAACATATAAGAGAAAATCCTTTGAATAATCTGGGGGATGTATCACGGGTGAATGGGTCAAAGCGTGCTTAAGATTATCAAAGGCTCGCTAGGCTTGGTCATCCCAGAAGAATGGAGTATCCTTCTTAAGGAAATGCATATAACCATGCGTTTTCTCAGCAAAATTACAAACAAAACGACGAAGAAAGTTTGCCTTCCCTTGCAAATTTTGGAGTTCATGGAGGTTGGTTGGGGTAGGCAGGGTGAGTATTGCAGCAATCTTTAGTGGATCAATCCGGATACTATCCTTAGAAACCACGAAATCTAAGAGACGTCCCGTTTCAACGCAAAAAACACATTTGTGCAGGTTCAGCCGTATTTTGTAATGGCGACATCTCAAAAAAATATCTCTAAGATGTTGAGGATGATCTTTCCATTGCTGTGAATGTGCAGGGTGATCATCTAGGTACGGCTCCACGATGTTTTTAATGTCCTGAAACGCATAGGACATAGCGCGCTGGAATGTGGCTCTAGCGTTCTTAAGGCCAAAGGGTAACTTCCTGTAGGCAAAGGTTCCCCACGGGCATATAAATGCCGTCTTATGCTGATCGACGGGCAATATCTCAATCTGATTATAGCCAAAAAAGCCATCCATGAATGAGAAGATGACAGAAGAGCATAGTTATCGATAATCTGATCGATGTGTGGTGTCGGAAAGTTGTCCTTAGGACAAGCTTTATTCAAGTCTTGGAAATCGATGCAGAATCGAATAGTTCCCTGCTTTTTGTTTACAGGAACGATATTCGATACCTATTCCATCAGGGGTACAGGATAGATGAACCGTGAGTTCAGAAGTTTCTCGACTTCGGCTTTAATAGCCGCAGCCTTCCGTGGATGGTCTTGTCTCAATTTTTGCCTATAACCGGTTTCGCTGTGGGATTGGTTTTTATCTCATGGATCACAATATATGGGTCTATCCCAGGCATTTCTTCATAAGACCAGGCAAAAATATCTCAGAATTCTTTAAGAAGTGCTCTATACTCTTCAGTTTCCTGTATTGAACAATTCTGCCCTATATCAACGTGTTCAATAGTTCTAGGCTTGACTGATATGTCGATTGGAGCTGTTTTGGTAATGTTGCATGAATTGCCTTCAGACTCGGAATTTTGCAACAAGACAGGTGTTTGCGGGATGTCGACAATATCAGTACCCAAGAGAGATACAAAATCATTATCTGCCGAACTGGTATTGGGGAGGAACGAGGACCTATGATGATGATCCTCCCATACTGGTTCATTTGTACTCATAATCTCTATAATGGATTCGTCTGATGGAAAAGTCTGAGAGAGATAATCTAGAGTAGGAAGAGAAGTTTCTAACCAGTAGGGCAGGTGGTAAGGATCCGAAGCCACAAGATGAAGATCATCTGTATGGACATCAAAAACGGATTGGATGGCATCATAAACTGCTTCATGCGGGCTTAGGGAGGATGGTTCAACAACTTGCTTACCCTTGGGGTCATAGCCAAACTTAGAGATCATATTGACGGTCATCGTCTCTGTGCTAGGAGCTGATGGGAACACGCCGATAAGGGCGGAGTCTTTTAGCATTCCTACCTCAATCGACTGATAAGGAGGAGGGGACTGACCTAGCAAAGGGATGTTATTCGCCGTAGGGGTAGTAACATCCGACGTACAAAAATCAAGTTGATCAATGGTCACAATCTTTCCCAAATGTGGAAACTGGAGAGTTCTAAACACCGTTGAAGCGACGACTGTCATAGCATAAAACCAATTTCTTCCTAATAGAAGATTGTAGTCTAACGGCGCGTCCATGACTTCCCCTTGAATGGAAACAATTTTTCCCCCTAGTTCAACTAAAAGTGTTGGCATGAGACCATGGGGTTGGAAACCTCTTCCATCAAAGGATTTTAGGGTCGTCGGTGATTTCGTAAGCTCGGGAGAGCCAATGGCTTTCCAACAGGATAGAGACAAAACTGAGGTTGAAGGACCTTCATCTAGAACAGCCCTAAAGACCTTTTTCCCAACTACTTTTGTTATGATCTGAAAAGCGAGTTGGTGAGGTAATCTAGATTTGTGGTTCTTTGGGTTGAAATGAATCAAATTCATGTTATCCGGGTCTAAGGCTCCTAAGGCAGTTAACAAGTTTTTGCGTTGCGTGGGACAACTTTGGAGTAGTTCTAAGGTAGACATTGCACATGGTGCCTGAGCTAGATCTTCAACAATATTATTAAACTGCGTAGCTTGGGCATTAGGATTAAAAACAACCTTCCTAAGAGTACTTTTGGGCGGACGCAAAATCATGTCGAGATTAGGCTTCTCGATAGTTAGGGGCCATTAGATGAGGATGTGGGAGAACCAGTAGAAGGAGCTTTATCTAGAGAAGGTTTTTTATTTTTCTTCTCCTCAGGCTTGTCATATGACTGACTTCGAGTTGTTAGATTAAACGTTTTCGACGACATCATTCGAATTTCCTCCGTAGGACTAGAACTTCCCTGGTTAGACATGTGGTCTACCAGTTGTTGCTGAGAAGGAAAAGGGTCAGTAAGAACTGCTAGTGTGGGGTTACTCTTTAAAAATTTGTTAATTTCATCATGACGGGGACATTCCTTCATGAAATGATCGCCACCACACAATATGCAAGGATATTTAGCTTTCCTTTTTCCTTTATTGTCATTCTCTGGGGCCATAGGCTTGGGATTTTCCTGTTTGTTTCTGGGTTTCTTATTTTTTTCTTTTCCCTTTTTCTTACTTTCGGATGATTGCGTACTTTGAATAGCATTCACCTCGATGGAAACCGTAGGATTAGGAGCAGTGGTAGAAGGACTAGGTTGTTTAGCAGGTTTTACTGCCGACGGAGGCTGAATTGAACCGATAACCCCATCAACAGGAGTTTCTGTAGGTGGCTTAGCCGGGTCTGTGCTTGGACGAGGAGTACGAGAAATAAGGTCATACAAAGTTCCGGACTGGGAATTCACCAAGTCCAGATACTGAGCGCGACTAATAGCCCGCTCTTAAGTGACAACACCTCCCATAGCCACATCTCGGGCAATGGGTGGCAACAAAGACTTCGTAAACCAATCAACTGAAAGTTGATCCAGGATAGGAGCTTTAATGAGCCTTCTCTGCCTTCTCCACTCATGGATATGATCTGATATGTGTGGAGGTGTTTTGACGTAGAGAGGTCAAAAGGTTTGTACTTGTTTCATAGCGAATGGGTAGCTGAAAGTGTGTGAGGAAGATAGTTGCCAAAGCACTAAAATCCACAAACGAATGCCGTGGAAGTTCGATATACCACTTTGCGTCCGTACCGGTCAAAGTGCGCTGTAAGAGTCTCAATCGAATAGAGTCATCCATCAAGGAGTTTGATGAACACCACAGATGGAAAGTCGTAACGTGATTCTTGGGATGATCTCCTTGCTTACCATCAAATTTCGGAATGTCTGATGGTAACTTGACTGGAATAGAGGGCCATGAAGGATTGTGTTGGATAGGGTCATTAATCAACTTGGACAAATCAAGCAAGTCCAAAGTTGCTAGGAAAGGTAACTAACGATTCGGTTCAACGTACTGGTAGTACTGATAAGGCATGTAACCACCAGTAGGGCCATAGGTTGATTGATACACAGGTTGTTGAGATGATGAACCTTATGAAGTTGGACCTCCAGGATTAGGGCCGCCGGAGCCACCAGGGTTAGTAGGACCATTAGGAGGAGGATCGCTGGGACCTCCGGGTCCACCAGGACCACCAGGACCGACGGGACCACCAGAACCATTAGGACCACCTGGACAACCAGGACCTCCAAGACCAATAGGGGGGGACCGCGAGGCCCCCCAAGACCACCAGGAGGAGGACCATCAGACCCTCTAGGACCTCTAGGACCACCACGGCCCCCAAGGGGAGGACCTCCATAAGGTGACCCTCCTGCACCTCTGGGACCACCAGGCCCTCCAGGGGGAGGACCTCCATAAGGCGGCCCTCTAGCACCTCAAACAGTATGAATAGGTATTCCCCCCAATGCCGGCATGTAGGACTAGTTGGGTTGCCTCCATGGAGTAAAAGTATTGCCAGGATATGGAATTCCAGCGTAAGACATGCCTGTAGGGGTAGGTTGATAATTCATATTTCCTATAGGTACTTGATTTTTGGGTAACCATACCCCCAAGAAGCTTGATTAACCACAGGTTGTGCCCCTAAAGGCTGGCCTGAACTCAATGGAGGGTTAACTATATTCATATTGGTAAGAAGAACGTAAACTGTGGATAGGCCTGCAGTAGAGGTCTGTCTATTATGAGTAACAACTCCATTAGTGGGTAACATAGGTCGCGCCGGGGGTTGCCCCTCGACGTTAGAAGGTACAGATACTACTGGAACTGATGATTGCCCCCCATCCAGAGAAGACATAGGAGGACTAGAAATAGACCTAACATTGGAAACTGTAGGGTCGGAAGTTTGACCTGGGTGGGGCGAAGTCTCAACAAAATCAATTGGTCTCATAGAATCAGCCAGTGAACGATATCCAGCTAGCCAAGGATCCGTATTGCGGGGAAGAAGAGCTGAAATAGGTTCTTTGTGAGGCATGGGGGTTGCTAAGATTGTATCTCATCTCTGCATTCTCTCTTGAAAATCATGTGCACGATGAATAGAGGCTTGAATTTGTCTATACTCTTCTTCACTTGGTGAAGATTGTTCAGGAGAGGGCCTATTTACCCCAAATGAGGCAATGGCCTGTCTCGTAGAAGTTCCCCAAAATGGAGCATTAGGACCATAGTCTAGATGAACAGGACTATCAACACGACCTTCCACAGGACCATGGAAAGAAGTGTCACCCACAGGAGGTTGTTGGACCAAGGGAGTAACATAAGAAGCGAATTGGTCTCCGCTTTCTACGACCAGGTTCTCTTCCACATGGGAAGTAGTTGTAGCTCCTTGGTCAGTGGCTTCCATAGGACCTTCTCCTGTGATCGGAGGAAAGTCGGGTGGCAAGCCCTGTGTTCTTCTGGACCGTCTCAAATGAAACTCAGCCAGATTGCAGAGTCACTAATCTAACCTAGGGTTTCAGAGCTAACCTAGGGTTTCAGAGCAGCCTCTAACTGATGAGGAGGCTTCTGTTCATGGCTGGGATTTCTTCTTTGCCATGTTGGTTTTGCAGGGAAGGTTCTAGGAGGTGGTGGAGGTTGATTTCTTTCAACAGTCATGACCCAATTCTGAACCTCTTTAATCTCTGCTAAGTGTCTTTGTTTTGCTTCCTCCATATTTTTCTTCATCTCCCTTTTTATTTCAATCATTTGTTTTTCATAGGCATCCTTCATAGCTGCTAAAGGATCCTTGTCTTTAGGTTCATTAATTTTCAAAGGAGTTGAAGACCTTGAATAACCCTGGAGGTTAGATTCACCAGATGACTGCATATTCTTATCAATTTTAATGGCCAAATTCTGAGCTTGAAGTAGTGTGGTTGGCTCCTTGTCTCTAATCTGGTATTGGACCTTGCCACTTAATGCTTCTATGTAATAATCCAAAGTAGAAGCTGCAGGAGGAGCATAAGTAGCAGGGATGGAATTTGATAACTCTGTGAACCTATCGTTAAATTCATCCATGGTTTCCATATAAGACTTCTTCATACTAGTCAAGGCTGCCACTAGATGTCTAGGCTCCTTTTTGCTGCCAAACTTTCCAAGGAAAGCAGTCTTGAAGTCTGCTAAGGTGGC
>LPNX011024584.1:405890-418083 GCA_001517045.1 Pseudotsuga menziesii
CACTGAACTCAGGCGGTGACACCGCATATGGATAACTGAGTGTAGGCGGTGGCATCGCTTATTGCCCAAAGCATATGCGCGGTTTCGTGTCAAAACCTAGAACACAAGGAGAGCGAAAAAATCAAGTTAAAAATTGCAAAAACAATATAAAAACTGATGAATCAACAATAATACAAAGCATATAAAGTTGAGGTGACTCAGATTTGAAGAGATCTAAAGATTTCAAACCAAAACTTCACTAAATTAGATGTAGATCTGACTAAAAATATAGAAGGCTGGAACTTGGATTCATGCAAGTGTTCAGAAACTGAGGAAGATCGGATCAAATGAAGCTTAAGGCTCCCCAGCGGAGTCGCCAAATTTGTTATCAGGAATATAGCACCTTCTGCGGATAGAAGCTGTTCCTTTGGTTTGAATGGTTCAGATCCAGAACAAATGAGTAATAACTAGGTTGAAGACTTTCCCTGGAAACTATAGATGCCTGGAATAAAATCTTTGAAGAAAGACCTGCAAACCTGCAAAAGCACATCAAACATACCACAACATCAAAGGTATCAGAAAACTATCCATAGATCCATATCAGTAACTAAGGAATCTGATGATACATATGTGAGATTATAACACAACAGATATATGGGAAGGAAATTAACTTTGCATTAATAGATGAATGAAAGAGCTTACAACCGTTTTTCCTTAGTGTTGATGCACCCCTTCACAAGACTAACATCTCATACCCGATAGCTCCAACTTGCTCTTCTATGCTCTCTAATGGATTAGGCCAGGATGTTAATTGAGCAGCATAACTTTACTCCTTTCTTCTCCCCCCAACCATGGAGTATGAGCCTGGTTTTATAGGGCTCAAAAGGATAGGAATGGTTGAGAAATAGGTGGGTGAGGTGGCCATGAGATCCCCAAAGCATGGATCTCGAGCTTAACTGACCTAGGCGAGTAGGGATAAGGCTAGACATACACAAGTTTTGACATGTATTGACACTTGATGATGTTGTTGATGTATATTCTGCTACACACTATGATGATGATGAACACTCCATGATGATAGTGCAGTACACTAGTTTGATGCTTAAAAAGTGTATTGGATGATGGTCACTATTACCTAGGTTCTCTTCCATAAACAGTCCAAATATTTGAAGACATCTACAGCACTTATCTACAGTTTGCACAAATATACAGCTCAAGGTGCATGAACAGTCTAAATTCTTGGTGAGGATTACGACCTGAATTTATGAGTTTGAACAACCCAAGTTTTGATGGTGGAACCGAGCCTTGAACAGTCTGAACTTAAGCAGACATACACAGAGAAGAATTCAAGGCATACAATGTTTTGGAAGCACTGACATCAAGTCAGATTGGTGAAGACATTCTACTCAGAGCGTTCTCACAAAGACAACAGTAGGTTAACTTAGTGTGTTCAAAAGTCCCAAGTCAATGATGACTGAGGCAGAGATGAATCAAAGAATTGCTGAAGAACAGTGTGACAGAAGGTGAAGAAGGCGAGTCTGCTGCCTAGAGGCCGTGACTATAGGTTGGGGATCTGTCACATTATTCAGCCTCAAATTTTGTGGGCAGAGACACTCCAAACGAAGGTGTTGTAGCTGAGAAGGGCATCATCATTATATTGTTCAGAGAATACATTCAGCAGTAGCAATCAGGCATTGGCGTCATCAACATATTTTCCAGGTTCTTTTTTTCTTTATGTATTTTTGTGGCTGCCCTAGCAGCCTTAGCTGCTACTGTTATCATCTATAGCCGTTAGTACCATTGCAAAGACAAGGCAAAAATGTTGCATAAATGACTATTAGATTAGAGGTTTGAATTATGTTTTCTTGATCTCTGAATTCGATCTCTGAAGATATTTGCAGCAGAAAAACCAAATTTTTATGAAACCACAGTCATATGATTTAGTGGTCCTCTAGCTGCCACAGTGTTTTGACAGTGTTGATTTGTGAGCCTGTGATCCGAGGTTGAGGACAGTGACCGCAGAGATGAGGAATGACATGATTTGAAGTCTGGTTTTTGTTTGTTTTTGGAAGACAGTTTCTATTTTGTTTTGCAGCAGACTATTGATTGAGGTAAGGTGAAAGTTGTAGAAGCAATCTCAGTGAACCCCGAATCTTCTATGGTGTTTAGACAGTCCAAGTTGCTCAGCATTTGTGCATGGTCCTGGATCTGATGGCCAAGTGAAGACTATAATGATAATGCTCAGTTTGTGTTTGATGTTTACAAGTTTATACTTGATGTGAGTCTTTCAAAATTCACACGCACACTCAGCCTGAGCTTGACTAGTGTTAGAGCCTTTTATCAACTGTCTGAATTTGAAGTTATCCAGTGTTGAAAGCAGACATCCACAGTCAAGTGATGATGCTCTAGCATGATATTTTACACAGTCAATACATGAAGGGGTTATGATGGCAGCAAATTGAAGTTTGATCAAGACATTGTCTTGACAGGTTTGATAATGTATACAAGGTCAAGAATGCTCTGGGACACAGACATTGTGAAGATTGTGAATTGCTGATATTTTTCCTGACTGAATGCTTTGTACAAGGTGTTATACACAGGCCTAATGAAATATTGAGCAGCTGTGATTGATGAATGATGTGCACAGATATTTGAGCAGAGATTGAGACTATGACCAGCAGTAGTGATGATGAGCAGATGAACAAGATGATTGATGAGCAGTGTTGATGAGCAAATCAATAGTGAAGATTGATGAGCAATGAAGAGGATGAGCAGTAGAGGTTGACAAGCATAGAATGGCAACAACAGTGTTGATAAGCGCTGTATGATGACTTGACAGTGAGAAGCATTGATGAGGAGCAGCATTGATGATGAGCAGATGAGCATGGGCAGAGATAGCTGGCAGCAGATTGAACAGACAAGTGATGTTGATGTGATTGATGAAATAATGTAACAGTGAGCTTTAATTGTAAAAGCAAGCTTGTCTTGCTTTTGAGGTTAGGATACCTCAAACCCTTCTTAGCAGGGTCTAAGAAAACCAGGCTGGGTCCTGGATGCAGAGTAGGTGCTCTATGTATCAGTAGGTGCTGATTTTGCCTAACGGTTGTAGCCGAACCAAAACTAATATAAAAATATTACAAATTTATATGATGTGTGTTCTTCTGTGTTATGGTTCTTGATGAGTTAAATACTATGTGAATGATGAAGTTTATGAAATGATTATGAGATTGGTAGAATAATGAAATGATGAATTGGTAGGTCAAGAAAAGTTGTAAAAATTGCTTTACACTGATTCACCCGCCCCTCTCAGTGTCTACAGACAATGCATTCTTTTGAAAGACTCAAAAGAGTGACATGACTCATGAAAGTGGATTGACTTGTAAGTTAGCTGAATACCCAATTGACTGAATGATATGCAGACAAGTGCCATGTTCAAAGGTGACAAACAATTGCCATTTGATTTGCAAAATGATTCCCTTCCCTTAATTCCCCCATCACGATTGATGAGTGCCTCTTTTTGTTTTTACAAGTTCAAAGAGGGTAACAAACACTCGTTTTAGCTCAACCTTCAGACAAGTCCAAACTCATGTTTTACAAATCTGAGAAAAGAGGGGTTTGTTCCCAAAAAAGGGTCTCTCAGTGTTTAGTATAACGAGTCCAATGAAAGCAAACTCGGTATCGTTCATGTTTAGAGAGTCTGAACGAAGACGAAAGAATACTCCAAAGGGACCTTTTTCGTATGATTTAGTCTCTAGGGCCCGAAAAATATAAAATAATATTCGAGAGAACTCTTCCAGTCATGTTTGGCTGGAGTGTTCTTTTTTCGTAAATAGTTTATCCGAACCGAAAAAGAGATAACCTACCGGCGGAGAGATGACTCTTCAAAAACTTTTACGAGTATGAAGAAGACAAGTATTCGACAATCTTTTCATATTTAGGGAGTCCGAAAAGAGCTTAAAGGAGACTCCATTAGGTTTATTTTTTCATGATGAGAAGTTTTACAAGCCTAAAAAGAATCAGAAAAAAACTCGAAACTTTGATACTGAGTTTTAAGAGCGTGACCAAAGTATTGAACCAAACGCTCGTGGATTTTTTCCGTTTTATGGAAGTACGAAAAAGTAAAAAAAAACTCCCCATAGACTTTACTATTTCCGCTTTTACTCCTGTAAGACTAAAAATGATCATTAATCTCTCAAAAAATGACTTTAATGAACTATATAAATGGGTTTTTATATAATAATGATTTTTGAAATATCAACATAACATTAAAAAACCCTAAAAATATATATAAAAGTCATTTGAATAGTAAAAATCAAATCATTTTACTATTTACCATTTGGTGAGAGTATTTTGGAGAAAATTGAGTCAGATCTTCAGTTACTGATTCCGGGAGATTCCACCATTCGTTTCGAGCGTCGTTTGAACCAGGTAAATGATTAAACCTTAGCCTTTCCTTTTAATGCATTCATTTTTTATTTTGGGGAGTTTTTGGGTAGTTTTAGGCAAGCCCTAAATCCGAAATACGGGCACTGCTTTTGCCCCTTACGGGACAGGGGGAAGAAGAGGGCTCAACAGGGTTGCGCGCAGGCAACAGAAGCTTGGGCAGGGCAGACAGGGCTCGGGCAGGTCAGAGAGCAGCTCGGGCAGAATAGACAGGGTTTGGGCAACAACTCGAGCAGGCTGACAGGAATCCAGGCAAACCAGATAGGAGTTCGGGCAGCACGGGCATCCTTTTGGGTAGGAAGAAAGAGTTCCGGGCAGCAGTACAAAACTCAGGCAACACATAGGAAGACCTAATTTTGGTATGGGCAGACAGCTGGGCAGGAGAGAGAATATTAGGGCAGAAAGCCCTAATTTGTTTTTTTGTGTAAAAAACTATCCTCTGTAATTTTTGGATTTGTGGATCTAACCTATTAGGATTTGTAAAATTACTGAAGAACATTCATCTCAGAATTCTGAGAAACTCAACTCATCTCATTTAAGAGATGAATTACTAATGCTTTTAGGGTTTTTGTCCTTTAAAGGTTTCCCCAGTGAAAAACCCTTGTGTTCAGTATTTTGATGTGTTGATGTTTCTATTACACTTGTCTTTTGTTATTTGATAGTTTGCAAAATTTTAAAGTATTCGTGCTAATGCTGTTGCCGCCTAAAACACACTTTACCATGGAAAAGTCTTCCAACCACTAGGTGTGTTCTTGAGCGCAACTATGAGTTTAGAACCCAATGTCATCTCAATTCCTAACTCCTCCGTTTAGACCTAACTCCTAAAAGGTCCAGGGGGTAGTCCCTGTTGCCACCTAAAACACACTTAGACACGAGTAAGTCTCCCAACCGCTGCGTGTGTTCTTAAGGGCAACTTATGAGTTGAGAACCCACTGTCACCTCGGTTCTAATTCCTCCGTTTAGACCACAACTCCTAAAGGCCAAGGGGGGTAGTCCCTACTTACTAAGTTCTTTTTTTTGAAGAATATTTTCTGGGAGTTGTAAATTACAAAAATGACAATCAACGTGCAGTGATGCAAATATTTCAATGTCAAGCAAACCTTTTAACAATCAACCAGTAATGTTTGAAAGAGAGAAACAATCAAATAATCAAAATGACCAGTGCCGTCTCTACTTGGGCAATGGAGTCACAATAATCAACTTCAAATAATTTTCTTAAAGCATTGTTATCACCTGCCTTGTAGTTGCTTGCTTAAGGTGGATCTAGAATGGATGGTAGAGGGGCAAGCAACTAAGGGGTGGAACCACGACTGCCTAGACTCCCAAATGGATGGTTGTCATGCCAATCAAGGCATCCTTCACTTTAGGTTATCCTTGTCCAGGAGAACAATGGGGGAGACCCGGATTTGCTCCTGACAGGAGAGATCGAACCTAGACACCAGAAGAAGATCAGATGGGGCTTCAGGGTACTTAAGGTGCAAGGTGAATGGGAACCCTAGCTCTAGGGTTTAGGTACTAGCAACTGTCTTGGGAAACGTAACTATGACAGGGCGAGCACGAATAGAATTGGGACTATCCAGTACCTAGAAATCAGACTCAGTAAAAGGTGTTTGAGCTATCAGTGAATGTTGGTAGATGGCAAAGGCTAATAGCCTAAGGGCAGCGCTAGCTTGGAAATTAGTGCTTTGTATGCATTGGGCAATGGAGTCAGCAGTAAAACAACGTTTCAGGAAACCCACTTGGGAAACACCTTGATTTAGGAAACTAAAAAGCAATTGGTCTAGAAAAAGCCAAGGTACAGGAAACCCAGCTCAGTAGATAGCTAGCGCTAGGGCCTAGGAAGACAAATCTGAAGCTTTAGGGGGTACCGAAAGGCTGATGGCTCACCGTTGAGGATGAGAAGAGATCAGGGAGACCTGATCTACAAGCCCAATTCAGGAAAATAGCAGCAAAATCAGATCTAGAGAAGTCAAAATCTGATGATGGGTCTAGGAGGCTGAAAACTGATTTTTTTAGATCTAGGGGAAACTAGGATGAATTAGCACAACGTTGAGGGTGTTCTGGGATGCTTGGGACCCAATTTATCAGCCTATCATGTCAGATTTCAGAAAAACCTACTTCCGGAAAATGCCAATTTTTAGTGAGGGCGCTAGGGCAGTTTCAGTCTATTTTTCAGGTCTCGGTCAAACTGTTGAGCCTCTTGACAGCGTTGGGGTTGATTTGGACTACCCAAGACCCGATTTATCCGTCTGTGAAGTCAGAAATCGGAAAAACTCAAAACTCTAGCAGGTCAATTTTTTCAGTGGGGGGTTAATGCAGTTTTCTGCTGAAAAATCAGATCTAGGTCAATCTATGAGGAATTTGACCAGCGTTCCAGTTGATTTAGTTAGGGGGAGGCCCGATCTATGAAACCCAAAAATGGTTTGGCAAAAGATCAGACGGTTCCCTGATTATTTGATTTTTTAGGTTTTTATGGTTTAGGAGTTTCAGCAAGGTACAATGGAATAAGATCAAAAAAGAAGAAACTACCTGTGGATCTTACCTAGATAAGCTTGTAAAAGTCTGTAACAGTGACGATCCTAGCTATTCCGATCAATCCTGGAAGATCCCCGTGATTTCTATGGCATATGCAAGCTCCAAGCCATTAAAGCGCCCCCTAGCCTGCATGAGCAAACGTCAACCATATCAGATTTGCACATACAAAATAAAGAAACTGAATGCTACAAGATAGTAAAATGAAGTAATCATAGATCGCAATGAAACTAATGAAAACCCCCTGATCCAAGACGAAGAGAACCGAGCGAGTTGAGGTCCCCCTACAAAATCGCTCCAGCCAAAACGCCCTCCTGTAGAGAAAACAATGATAGCCACGAAAAAAATAGATCTCACGAGAATTTCCACGATACTAGTAAGCTGAAGACAAGCTAATCACCATTTGAGCACATCAGATGCAAAGCAAATCCAGAAAAATTTCCACAGAAAAAGCCTTTCTATTATTCAGATCCAAGAGCCAAAGGCCCCTTACAAATGAGAAGCTCTCTCCTTTAAATAAAAATGAGAGAACGTCAATCATAACCAAATCCTAACCACTTTCAAAACAAGTGGCTAAGATTAAAAGATACAATGTTCTAATCAATGGTTGAGATGAGCTCAACATACAATACATGGATCAATATAATTGTAATTTACTTAAGTGGACTTAAACTACCCAAATAAAGGTAACCCACTCAACAAGAAATAAATGAAAGCACATGGTGGGTCCAAGGAGTGTTTGACTAACTCCCTTTGGGTGTCTCCATGGCATAATAAATAATAAAACAATTTAAAATTTTGACTTTTGTGCCTCCTTGAGGAAATCGTGGGTCTCTCAAAAAGCTCCAGAAAATATATAAAATTTGCCCAAAAATAGATGCGGGCCCCATAAAATGCTGAAACTGTTGGAGAAGGTGTGGAAGACATCACTCTCATCATTGTGACTCACCCCATGCCATTTCTTTACCTTAGTAGCCCAAATCGATTTCTTCAATAGCCATGTGATCATTTTTTAATCTGCCTCGGGAAACGTGATACTGCTAAAACAGCCTCCTAGAGTGCTTGCGTTGTCAAATTGAGCCCTCCAAGCTATCTGGGATGGGGGTACAATGGTACAAACAAGTGGTTGCACCCCCCTATGCCCATACAACGCCCTAGCAGATCCAACTGAAACATCTCCCTGCTCAAACAAATCAATTTGTGAAGAAAAACTACATCAGAAAAGTAGAATAAGCCTGATCACATCTGTAAGTGCCCGAAACTGGAAATAAACTGTCTCAAGAGTCCCGATCCATCAAAGGTGTATACTCATACCCCTCATAGGTCTCTGTCTGATCATCAATCATAACCAATAAACAATATAACCATCTGTGAATAATCAGACACCAATAATAACTCATAATAGATCAATCTGCTGCAAGTGTTAAGAGGTTAAACCATGCTCTACAACTCATTCACGTAACAAAATCAACAAGTAGCATTCATTTCACTGGCGGTACAACAACAAATACTTATAAATATCAGGCTTTATTTATTATTACTTAGACTCAGACTTTCAAGACTATACTCACTTCATAGCTGTAGTCATTTTGCTAGTGAAGGGTGAAAGGTGGAAATGACAAGGCTAAGGCAAAGTGTTAGAATATAATCCGTTAGGGTTATATTATGTAAATAAATAAATAAATAAATAGTAGGAAGCCAAACAGGCTAAGTGGAAGGTGAAACCCAACCGCCATGTGATTTGTATAAATATAGGCATTTGCATTGGAATAATAATAAATCGAGAGTTATTACCAACAAGTGGTATCAGAGCCTGGCGATTTGCCTGCCATAACTCCTGGCTGCATTGCATGCCTGCCACTCTCCCTGTGTTATCAGAACGCTGCCATTCTGCCTGCCAGTCTGCTCTTTCAGAGCTGCCTGCCAGTCTCTCCTGCCTGCATGCGTTACTCCTGGTACTCCTCCTCCAAGTGAAACCCTAATTTATGAAGTGAGAATCGTAAACTGTGTTTTCTGAGCTGATAAGAGTTTAAGTTTAAGTGAGAGCTGCGACCCGTTCCAGTGAGCCGTAGTTGATCTAATTCTTAATCGTAAACTGTTTTATGAGCTGATAAGAGTGAGAGTTGGTGAAGATCGTAAGATTTGGCCCCACAGTTTTGAGTTTTGGCTTCGGGTGGTTTTGGCCCCCCCAGTGGAGAGCTTACTTTGATTTCCCGAATCAGAAATATTGACAGCAAGCCATTTACTTTCACATTTGCTTATCATACATACTTTTCTGTGTCTGATATCAGTGAAGGACGAGTTGAAGGGCGAGTAGAAGGACTGGAAACCTTAGACTACCTAGATAACTTACAAAATAAAGAACGTTTTACTGAGCAAGGCGATGCAATCACCTTTGAGTCTGAGTTCTCTGGAATCGTTGGGAGAAGAAAGCTAAAGCCATGGCCGACTTTGCAGACTGCAACCTCCATTGCGTGAAGAGCCAGCGTTGAAGACTGAGCCAGAACCTGCATTGGAGACTACGTGGAGAACCTGAGAGCCTGAGAACGTGGAGCTGCGACCTGCGTGGAGAAGAGACTGTTGAAATATTGTTGTATAAGCCTGCGTGGAGTCACGACTATAAATTCTGTGCTGAAATTTGATGCGTTGGAGCTGTGAGAGTATGATCATCTGAAGACTGATATATATCAAGACGTTGGAGCTGTGACCTGCGTGGAGCTGTGAGAGTATGATCATCTGAAGGCTGATATATATATCTATTACGTTGGAGCTCTGCATTGAATAGTGCAGCTGCTTGAATATTTTGATCGATTTTGATATATTGTGATATTTTTGAAGTAAACCCTAATTTATATGCATGGAGTTTAAGTGAAAAGTCTGCAAATTTTTTTCATTTGCATTGTTTGAAAGAGGACTGTGACTTATATGAGCTGCATCTGAACCTGTGTGGTAGCTGCGTGGAGTGAACGCCCTCTGGCACAAGCTTATGGAGATTTAAATTGAGGATTCTGGTTAGATGCAAGAGCGATTTTACACATTCTGTTGCACTATGGAAAGCTAATTTCTGTGTGAACACGTTGAAGACAGCGCTGGTGTGGCTGCGTTGAAGCCTGAACCCTAACTTCTGTTGAATCTTTTGTTGAAGAATAATGTATGCTGGAGAGTGCCGTGATTTTTGGCTGTGTATTTGCTGCTGAAGACTGAGATTGATAGATTGCAGACCGATCTCAGAGACTGAATACTGAGACTAATATTTGAAAATGTTGAATGCTGTATATTATGCTGACTGATTGCTAGTGACTGATATAAAGAAGCCTGTGTATGACTGACAGTGATATATTTTGTATCTACTATCTACTGATATATTTGTTATAAACTTGCATTGTATTCACCTTGGCAGAGACTGTAGACCTGCAAGGTTATTATTTTTGACTTCTCTTTGAAAATTACACTTACAGTTGTAATAATGCAATCTATAGCATCTATAGTCGGTGCCACTCTCACCGGAAAAGACACCTATTCAGAATGGTGGAGGAAGATCAAATCTGCCTTCATCTACAATGACCTTTGGGATGGCATTTGCGAAGGCTGCACAATAGAGACAGAAGCTGAAAAGTCCATAACCATAGACCCAAGACCTCCAGAATCAGAGAAAGAGAAGGCCATTTGGAGAACAAAAGACAAGAAAGCCTTAGCTGTTATCACTGCCACTGTCAGTGAAGAGGTGAGCCAGCACATATTGCCTGGAAAATCATGTTTTGAAGCATTAAAAACATTAAAAGAACTGTATGATTCACAAAGTGAAATGGAAGTTATTCAACTAATGTTAAAATTATTCAGTCTTGAAGTAAAAGACAATGATCCTATGTTAGTTGCCTCTGAAATCAAAGCCATCATGCACAAGATTCAAGCCTCTGGTATGACACCAGATCTTCCTCTTGCAGCATTTGTAAAATCTTTGTATCCTACTCACTCCAACTATCTTGAGTCATTGCAAGCTAGTGACAAGTTCAAACCACTAACATTTGACACCCTGGTAGAAAAGATAGCTGACAGAGAGAAAGCCTTTGGTAAGAAGACAACCGAGCCTACTGGAGAATCACTTTGCTTTGCTCAAAAAGCAAAGAACCACGCCAAAGACCAATCCAAAGATCATCCCAAAGGAGAAAGCAGCAAGAGAGGCAGAGGAAGAAGAAGCTTCAGAGGCAGAGGGGGCAGAAATAACTTCACCAAAAGATCAGATTTGCAGTGCAAGCGTTGTGGAAAGACTGGGCACACATCAGATCAGTGTTGGGCTTCATGGGACTCCATCAAAGACAAGCACAACCAAAAGAAAGATGATAATAAACATCAAGATGCTAGTAAATCTTCTGATTCTGCTCATTGTATTGTTGCAAATTGTAATCTTGGAATTAATGAAATGGCTTCTCTTTCATCTTATAAAGATTGTTGGCTGCTTGATACTGGTGCAACATCACATATGACATTTAGAAAAGACTATTTTGAAGAACTGAATGAAACAATAGATGGCATAGTTTACTTTGTAGATAAGTCAAGTATTAAACCAAAGGGAATGGGCACCATTCGACTGAAGATGTCTGGATTTCCTGATTTCTTGTTGAAGAACGTTCTCTATCTTCCAGAGTTGCAAAGAAGCCTGCTGTCCATGGTGGAGATTCGACAGCAAGGCCATTCCATCCACATGTTTGATGGAATAGTTGAAATAAGAAATTCCTCTGACAACCAAGTCATCATGACTGGATACAAAGATGGAAAGTTGCTGAAGCTCAAGGGTTCATCCGCAAGATTTCAGAACTATGCCTACCTCTCTCAGCATGGAGAAGGTAATATGTCATCTAGCTCGTTATGGCATGCAAGATTTGGTCATCTAAATTATAATAGTCTTCGCTTGTTGAAAAAGAATGGTGTATTTGGTTTGCCCACCATTCCTAAAGAGAAGAATAAATGTGATGCATGTATTTTAGGGAAACATAGTAAGTTGCCATTCCATGAATCTAATTTCAGAGCAAGTAGGAAATTAGAGTTAGTACATTTTGATTTGTGTGGCCCAATTCCAACTCCTTCAGCAAATCGGAACAAGTATTTTATGACATTTGTTGATGACTACTCAAGAATGTGTTGGACATACTGTTTAAAGACAAAGTCAGAAGCATTTCAAACATTCAAAGACTTTCATGCATTGATTGAAAAACAAGCACAATAAAAAATTGGTACACTT
>LPNX011024584.1:419963-459119 GCA_001517045.1 Pseudotsuga menziesii
CAAAGGATGACCTCTTACTCAACATCATGACACTTTAGACAAGGAAAAGGGAAAACTCACTACAACCAATACTGGACAAACATTAACACAAGGAATGGCAGTGCCTCACAGATGGATGAGTTGTTTAGAGAGTGCTTATTCAACTTAGGCATCATGTCTACATCAATTTTGATCCAAGTTCATTAGGATCACATTTCATTCTGTGGCCTTTTGGCCTATATGAACCCTTTGGGACTTCACCAGTGCTTAAAAGCACAGCTAATCGCAGCTTTCATCCGGGCCATATTTATTTTTAATAAGGGCAACAATCCTTTGATATAACATTTTTTAACCATTGCTTTTTTGGACCTTTTGTTATGCTCTTCAAGGAGTATTTTTTTTTAGCATTTCATTGTTCTTGCCCTTTTTGCATATGTTAAGAAACACAGTTTTACAATTTTCATTTTCCATGGGTGCATGTTTTCTATTTCAATAAAACTAGTACATGAGCTTTCAGTTTTAGCCAACATCTCAAGTTACTAGGGGGAATTCTACACAGCGCCAAACATCGGGACAACCGACCATAATGATTTAGGCATACTATCCAACTTACCATAGGCAAGTTTTGTCACCAACTCAGAGCTGAGACACAATGTAAACAGGGAGGCTTGTCCAACAAAAGTTCTAGTGGGAAAAAAGGTCCTCTAGGCCACAAGTCAAGAAGTCAGTCGAGTTGAAAATTAAACTGGAAGGTAATGGATGGATGAAGACAATGAAATGATGGAGCCAACACTAGCAAGCCAAAACAATGGTGGGAATGACTACCTCTATTCTCCCTAAGGAGGGTAAAACTAATGAGTATAGATCAAGAACTTCAAAGCCAGAGTAAGGACATCAATACATAGTATAATATACAACCAAGTCCATATAAATATGACCGCTAGATCATAATACCGCAAGTCAATATATGTCATAAGAATCAATATAAGAGCAATAATAACCATAACACCATATAAAATACTGAGTCATATCCATGCAATATAATCCATCTGAAACACCATATATCCAATGAGAAAGTACTGATATAACATTGGGCATCCACTACTGCTCTGAAATAACCTAAATGGCTATATCGGTCCTCAATTCTGAGTGTCAGACTCAGTTCTTGTATGGGAGAGTACAATAGTCCACTAATACAAAAATGATCCATCAGAAATGCTCATATCAGCATCTCATATGTAAGAGATTTGGCTGAAAAATGTATTGTGTCTGAAAAATAGAATATGGTAGCCTGGCTACGATATATGTGATAACAAGCATCAACTCATTTATTTCAACAAATATTCAAGGACATGATGACTTCCAATAAATGAGTAAGTTAAAATAAAGTGATTCGAACGTAGAGAAATGTAAATGATTGTAACAATGTTATGCAAGTGGCCCTGTAAGTTTTAGTAAATTTATGTCTCTTTGACTTAGGGAATTAAGGTGTTTGTTGCAAAGAAATGAACTATTTTAGATGTCTACCCCAAGAGACTATCTCCTTCGATTAGAGAGAGAATGCCGGGTATTCAACATGGGAACACAAGGTTCCCACCTAGCTCCATGGGTTAAACTCGAAACTTGCTAGGTGCTCAATTGGAGGACACAAAGTGCCACGAAGCCCCCTACGACCTCTACCCCACTAGCTCCACAGGTCAAGCCTCTTTTTCTCCTTTCTAATGAAGATACTTATCTGGGTGCCTATTA
This sequence comes from Pseudotsuga menziesii, assembly GCA_001517045.1. Classification (NCBI taxonomy): domain Eukaryota; kingdom Viridiplantae; phylum Streptophyta; class Pinopsida; order Pinales; family Pinaceae; genus Pseudotsuga; species Pseudotsuga menziesii. The sequence goes on from LPNX011024584.1 coordinate 421,692, forward strand.
AACTGGCCAACACAAATCTTTGCCCTTTCTCGTCACCCTAGATCGGCCGAACCGGCAGGGGGAGAGGATACGGGGCAAAAAATGGGGCTTGGTTTATTTTAAACGAAATGAAGAATTTAACAATTATTAACAATGTAAGCCAACACGATATTGCAAGGATGGCAAAGCCGAATCACTTGCCAGGTGTGGGCAAATAGAAATGAAAGTAAAAAAGATACAAGCCAACACGATTTCACAAGGATGGAAAAGCCGAATCACATGCAAGGTGTGGGCAAATGAAAATAACAAAACAAAAAAAAAACACTAGCTGACATGATTTTGCAAGGATGGCATAGTCAAATCACATGCAAGGTGTGGGCAAAAATAAAGAAGAAAAATAAAAACAAAATGAAACTCTAACTAATCTGAAACCCACGCCAATCAACAATTGCTTATGCAAAGGTGGACAAACCCAACTTATTTTGCTAGCAATGGATGGCAAATAAATGAGACTTGATTTAACTGGAAATGCAAAGCAAGAAATCAAGTCCAAGAGACTCTCTTGGACTTGTTACAAAGGCTGAAATTTCAGCGTAAAGAAAGAGATAAAATGAGTGAAAAAAACCGTGTTTTTTCTCTTTCTTGAGATGTCCTTGAAGCTCTTCCTTTGGGGTGGCCTTAAAATATTTCTATGGCTGAAATTTGGCAGAGTTTTGCCTTGTTTTGTTACTAACCTGCTAAAAACCAGCAAACAAAAAATGATAAAATGTGCCCATAATCACTTTGGGGAAGTTAGTATGTTAGTGCAATATATATACAAAATTTATACAAAGTTGCCAAATGAATAATTTTGAAAGAACTTGAGTATATAAAAGTTAAAATCAGATTTAAAATACTCAACAAACTAAAATTAAAATGCAGAAATTTGTATGTAAAGAAAGAAAAAATTGGTCCTTTGTTTTTCAAGAAGTGAAGCAAAGTGGCATCCAACCGAGGAATCCCATTTAATCCAAATAACCTGCAACTTATAAGATTTTCACTACACAATTACTAGAAGGTGAGAATCAAATAATGAACAAAGAAATCATACACTTCAAACTAGAAAATATATGAACTTTTTTACTACAAGAATGAAAACTCACAAAATTTATGGAATACAAATACCATAAATCTTACCAAAGCAAATTAGTATGCTTCCTTGGCCAACCAAACTTGTGTAGTTCCTTACGCATGGAAGCAAAACATCAATGAGAACAATGCACACAAGATTCCTCCAAAGATTATTATTACCAAGGCCAAATGGTTGAAAATTACAATGGCCCAAGCAAGAGCAAGAGCAAGAGAAAGAATGAGAGCATGAGCAAGAGAGTGGGTGCGAGTGTGTTTTTGTGTAACCTAAATGAGGAGGGGAAGCCTTCTTAAATAGGAAAAATGAAAGAGAGAAGCTCGTTGCATGTTAGACAAGTGTCACAAGGGAGAGAGGGGAGCCCAAGAGAGGGGGGGGGAATTTGCTCAAAGAGGGCAAAACCAAAGTTTGAGATCTAAAAAATGGGGAGAGGAACCCCAAATTTAATGCTTCCAACCTTATTGTTATGTCAAATGGGGAGGAAACCACCATAGTGAGGCCCTTTCTATTGACTTTAGCTCACCCAACCAATCAAAGAGAGAAGGGGGCACCCCCTTAGATTCGGCATCTCAAGACTTGTTACATGCTTGCTTGGGGGGCCCCCTTTGAGTCTTAAAATTGTCTTAGGAGCATAATGTAAACATTAGAACCTTTAGTTGGCCATCCCAAATGACTATAGCCACTTTCCCAAAATTTGGCTCTTTAATTAAATGCCCAATTTCCTGATTTCCATGATTGACTAGTGAAAAAGTGACCAAAACCATAGTAATACTTGTTCGAATGACTTCAAACTTGGCCTAAGGGTGTAGGGGTTCTCATGCCATTTGGCTTGAGTACCCATACCCCTATACAACACTAAAAAGGACCAAGTAACCCTCTTTTACATTACAACAAATTGTCTTGAGTGACAATTTTTAATGACCAAAAATTAAAAAAACCTATGCAAAACTTAATGAAATTCTGCAAGACTCTGGATAATGTCTAGCATGGTAATATAGAACATTCCTAGGCCCCAATCATCTCGTGGAATCGATCATTAGAACACCTTTCACCACTTTGGAGGTAATTTTGAGTGAAAAACTCAAATAATTAAAATCTCTAAAAAGAAATTTTAATTATCCAAGTGAAAAAACACTCGATGAAAGGAATTCCCTAATGACTAAGTCTTAGGCGATTAAGTTACAAAAAACTAGAATTTCATGCTCACATATCCTTACAAAATCCCCCACAGGGGTGCAGAAATTTGATAGAGAGAAGAAGAGAAGAAGAGCTGTGTCGCTTGATATAATCATTAAGCACTTCATTCTTATCTTCAAGGCACATCCAACATTTGCATGGTACATCGTTGTCCACCTAGTTGGTTTTGGTGGTTAACAGTCCCTATTTACTATGCTTCAAAGGTTGTATTTTAGGAGTTAAAAGATGAATAAATTAATTCAAAGTTTATGGCAATCAATCATGCATAAATGCAATAATTTCAAATGACAGTCAAATCTTTCTTTATTTGTAAACCAAATATAATTGCAAGAGAAATATAGTATCACTGAACCAGCGCCTATCTAAATTGGCCCATGGAGTCACAAACAAAGATTACAATGAAATTGCTAAAATACACAAATTGCTCTAAATCATTCTCTCACCACAATAATCAAAAGATCACATTCATCAAATGTACTAGAGTGTACGAAATGAGATTGAAGTAGAACTTAACCAAATAAATGATGACTGCAATAGTAAATAAAACGAAAGATCGTGATGTTGTGCAAGTGGTCCAATAGATTTTAATTAATTTTAAGGTCTTTCTTCAAGTTAGGGGAATTAATGTGTTTGCATGAGAAAATAAACCAACAAACTAATTTGTCTACCTCCAACCCTTATCCCTCAACTGAGAGAAATTGTTGGGTGCTCAATAAGAGAGCACAAGGTGCCCTCCTAGCTCCACGAGTTAGTCCCAAACAATGTTATCAAAACTGGACCGGTCATCGAATCGACAGAGCCCAAAATGTGAACCAGACCGGAACCAGAACCGGAAAAAAACCGGGAAAAAAATCGGTAAACAAAAAAGTAAATAAAATATTCATATTTTGTAGAAAAACATATATATTCATGTGCATACATATGAATTTAAGCCATTAATACACAAATATGCAAAGTTTCTCATATATATAGCAAGTACAGGTGCAAATAACCAAAATACCATCGAGTGCAATACATCACTGAAGTTCCGATCCAAAATACATCACTGAAATTTTGAACCAAAATACATCATTGAAGTTTAGAACCAAAATTTGAGTCCTGTGGGTCCTTGGATGGCTTCCATACGACATTGTATGGACCGGATCGGTTCAGGCTGGTTTGGCCCGATTTGGTCTGGTTCAGGCCGATTTAGGATCAAAATTCGGCTCGAGCGGTTTGGGGCCTTGACCGGATCGGAAAGCCCTGTTAACTTGTTGCATCGGCCTGTTTTTCCTGAATCGGACCGGTTTCGATAACATTGGTCCTAAGAACTAGCTGGGTGCTCAACAGGAGGACACATAGTGCCACGAGGCCCCCAACGACCTCTACCCCTCTAGCTCCACACACTAATCCTCTTTTTCTCAATCTTGCAATAATGGATTGAAATGCCTATTATTCTAGCCAACTCAAATCTTCTCCCTTTCTTGTCACCCAGGGTCAGACCAACCGATAAGGGGAGTGAATACAGGGCGAAGATTGGGGCAATGTTTATTTTAAATGAAATGAAGAATTTAACAATTATTGACAATGCAAGCCAGCACGATATTGCAAGGATGGCATAGCCAAATCACTTGCAAGGTGTGGAAAAATAAATAAAAATGAAAACAAAAGAAAGAAATATACAAGCCAACATGATTCCATAAGGATGGCAAAGGCGAATCACTTGCAAGGTGAGGGACAATGAAAATAACAAAAATAGAACGGTAGCCGACACGATTTTGCAAGGACGACATAGCCAAGTTGGGAAATCCCAACTTCTTTTGCTAGCAATGGATGACAAATAAATGAGACTAGATTTAATTGAAAATGCAAAGCAAGAAATCAAGTGCAAGAGACTCTCTTGGACTTGTTACAAAGGCTGAAATTTCAGCGTAAAGAAAGAGGTAAAGAGAGTGAGAAAAACCGTGTTTTTCCCCTTTCTTGAGATGGCCTTGAAGCTCTTCCTTTGGGGTGGCCTTAAAACTCTTCTATGGCTGAAATTAGATAGAGTTTTGCCCTTTTTGCCACCAACTTGCTAAAAACCAGTGAATAGAAAATGATGTAATATGCGCCAAATCATTTTGGCGAGGTTAGCATGTTAGTGCAATATAGGTACAAAATTTATACAAAGTTTCCAATAAAATAATGTTGAGATAAATTGAGTAAATAAGAGTACAAATCAGACTTGAAGAACCCAACCAACTAAGACTAAAATGCCTAAATTTGTGTAAAGAAAGAAGAAATTCTGTCCTTGGCTCTTCAAGAAGTCAAGCAATGGGGCATCCAAGCTTGGAATCCCACTCCTCAATCCGTATAACCTGCAACTAATAAGATTTTTACTACCAAACTACAAAGAGGTGAGAACCGAATGATGAGCAAAGAAATCATAAATTTCAAACTAGAAAAGATATGAACTTCTTTAGCTAAAAGAAAGAGAACTCACAAAATCTATGGAATACAAATACCATAAATCTTACCAAAGCAAATTAGTATGCTTTTGTGGCATCCCTAGCTCATGTAGTTAATGGAGCATAGAAGCAAACTATCAATGAGCACAAAGGACACCGGATTCCTCCAAAGATTTTTTATTAACAAAGCCAAATGGCTGAAAATTAGAATGGGCAAAGCAAGAGTTATGGAATGAGAACAAGAGAAAGAATGAGAGCATGAGCAAGAGAGTGGGTGTCTGTGTAACCAAAATGAGGGGAATCCTCTTTAAATAGGAAAAATGAAAGAGAGAGGCTCTTTGCATGTTAGACAAGTGTCACAAGGGAGAGAGGGGGGCCCAAGAAAGGGAGGCGTATTTGCTTAAGGAGGGCAAAACCATGGTTTGGGATCTCAAATATGTGGAGTGAAACCCCCAATTTAATGCTTTTAACTTTATTGCTATGTCAAATGGGGAGGAAACCACCATAGTGGGGCCCCTTCCATTGACTTTAGCTCACCCAACCAATCAAAGGGAGAAAATGGCACCCCCCTAGAGTCGGCAACTCAAAATTTGTTACATGCTTCCTTGGGGGCCCCCTTTTGGATCTTAAATTTGTCTTAGGAACCTAATATAAACATTAGAACCTTTACTTGGCCACCCCAAGTGACTATAGTCACTTTTCCAAAATTTAGCTCTCTAATTAAATGGCCAATTTCCTGAATTCTATGACTGACCTAGGCAAAAGTGACCAAAACCATAGTAATACTTGTCCGAATGAATTCAAACTTGGCCCAAGGGTATAGGGGGTCTCATGCCCTTTGTCTTGAGTACCCATACCCCTATACAACATTAAAAAGGACCAAGTACCCTTCTTTTACATTACAACAAATTGTCTTGAGTGATAATTTTTAATGACCAAAAATTAAAAGAACCTATGCAAAATTTAATGAAATTCCGTAAGATTTTAGATAATGTCTAGCATGGTAATATAGAACATTCCTAGGCCCCAATCACTCCATGGAATCGATCACTAGAACACCTTTCACCACTTTGGAGGTAATTTTGTGTGAAAAACTCAAATAATTAAAATCTCTAAAAATAAAATTTAATTATCCAAGTGAAAAAACACTCGATGAAAGGACTTCCCTGATGTCTAAGTCTTAAGTGATTATGTTAGAAAAAACTAGACCTTCATGTTGACATATTCTTACAAAATCCGAGGGCGGAAATTTCATAGAGAGAAGAGAAGAAGAGCTGCCTCGCTTGATATAATCATTAAGTACTTCATTCTTATCTTCAAGGCACATCCAACATGTGCATGGTACATTGTTGTCAACCTAGTTGGTTTTGGTGGTAAACACTGCTAAAATTCAATAGCTTCCACTTCATATTGGATGCCAAGGCAATGATGGTTTTGATTGAGGTGTACCTAGCTACTGGTGCAAAGTTCTCCTCATAGTCAATTCCCTCTTTCTGAGAGAATCCTCGAGCTACAAATCTTGCCTTGTACTTTTCTACACTACCATCTGCTGAGTGTTTAGTTTTGAAGATCCATTTCTAGGATACCACTGATTTGTCTTTCGGTCATGGTACTACTTCCCACACATCATTCTTTATAATGGATTTGGTATTCCTCGACCATTGCATCAACCCACTCCTTCTGTTTTATTGCTTCTTCCAAGCATGCTGGTTCTTTATCAACTAGATCACAAATTAAAGACATATAACTAGGGTATGACTTTGGCTTCTTTCTTTCGTGGATGGTTCCTTCTGGGGCACCATGTCTTTTTGCTTCTTCGATTACTTCACAAGCCCAGGCAAGTTTTCTCTTTCGAGAAATGATTTCACTGGGTAATTCTTCTGGTAACTATGTTTTTGTCATATTATGATCTTGAGGCATTTGAACTTCTTCTTCGTTTCTAACTGGTTTAGGACTTTCGGCAGCTTTGGGAGTTTCATGCTCCTTTTCATCTTCCTTACCTTTCTTTGACTTCCTTAAGGTTGTATCTTCATCAAATGTGACATCTTTGTTAAGTTCAATTTGACGGTATCCTGGGATATAGATCCGACAAGATTTTGATTGCTCACTATATCCTACGAACAATCCCTTCTTTCCCGAAGGATCTAACTTTGTTATTTTCTCCTTAGGAATGTGTATGTATACAGGACAACCAAATATCTTTAGGTGACTTACTTCATGTTTTTCTCTGGAAAACATTTCTTTTGGAGTTTTGTTCGCAAGGGCACTGTGGAAGATTCTATTTTGTACATATACTGCTGTTCTGACTGCTTCTGCCCACAGGTGCATTGGTAGACTTGATCATGTATCATAGCTTTCCAAGCTTCCATGATAGATCTATTCTTTCTTTCTGGCACACCATTTTGTTGTGGATTATAGGGAATGGTGAGCTCCCTCTTAATCCCAGCTTCCTTGCAGTAATCATTGAATTCATTTGATGTGAACTCTCCTCCATTATATGACCTCAAAATCTTCATTTTCTTTTTAGAGAGGTTTTCTACTAGGGCCTAAAATTCTTTAAACCTTTCAAACACTTCATCCTTCTGTTTCAAGAAGTATATCCAAGTCTTGTGTGAGTAGTCATCAATAAAAGAAGCAAAGTAGACATACCCGGTTAATGAAGTGGTTTGCATTGGTTCACACATGTCTGAGTGGATAATATCTAAGATCCCTTTTGCTCTACTATCACTTTTTGGATAAGGATTCTTAGCATTCTTTCCTTGTGCAGATCCTTTGCACACTCCTTCATGTTCTATTTGAATTTCCGGTAGACCAGTCACGACCTTGCTTACAATTGGTAGAGCTTTGTAATGAATATGAGTAAGCCTTTTGTGCCATAGATCACATGGGTTTATGGTATTGGTTGCTAATGTTGAATCTGCATTTCCGTTCAGTTTGTAGAGTCCTCCTCCTTCGACTCCAATTTCTACTGCATCATCTATGGTTTTACCTTTTGTCCACATGAGAACTTTTTCATCCACAAAAGCAACTCTGAAGCCTTTCTTGTCTAAGGATTTAATGGAAAGAATTTTCTTCTTTAGTTCTGGGACATACAAGACATCCTTCATCTTCATAGGCTTTCCAGAATCCAACTTATAGGATACTTCTCCTATTCCTTTAATAGGGTATTGGGAATCATCTCCAAGGATTACTTTGTGTGGGGATTCTTTTTGTACAAGGCATGAGCAGAGATTAGTACATACTCTTCACTGGAGTCTTCATCCTTCTTTGCTTCTTCAACTTTTTGATCGCTATCTTCAGCAGCATGGGCCTGTAATCTTCTCATCTTTTTTATTCTCTCTGCTTTCATGGGACAGTTGATGGCAATGTGTCCCAACTTGTGGCAAGTGAAGCATTCAAAATTTGAGAAGTCTCTCTTGGGTCTCTTAAACCCTTGAGTCTTATGAGGATGGTCATGACTCTTCCTTTTTCCTTTGGTATGAGCTGTTAAGGCTTGATCTTCATTGCCATTTAGCTTTTTTTTTCTAGTTGCTATCTTTTCTTCTTCTTGAACACATTCTTCCCATAACTTCCGGAATTTGGTTAGTTTCCTTCTTGAGTAGATTCCTCGGATAAAGGATTCCCAATTTCTTGGAATACCATTTAAGGTTGTCATCACAACTTGTGCTTCTTCAACCATATCATTAATGGCTTCTAACTGATCCTTGATTTGAGCTACCCTTGTAAACTAAGACCTCATGGTCTCTGACTTTTGAGCTCTTACACTTTTGAGTTGATATCTCAGGGTCATCTTCCTATTAATGTTTCTTCCTTCAAATAGACTAGATAGAGCATCAAACATTTCTTTTGGAGTCTCCCTTAAGGATACTTGAGGAATCAAGTTATCCTTGATGGAGTCAGCTATGATCCTTTTAGCAATTATCATATCATTCTTATACTTGGACTTGGCTTCAGCTTCTTCTGGTTCTTTCACTTCCTCCTTTACAAATTTGTCTAGATCATTCTCTTGTAGGATGAGCATGATCCTATACTTCCATGGTTCGAGGTTTTCAACACCTTCAAGCTTTTCATCTAGCTTGATATTCTTTGTCATCTTTAATAGACTGAGAACTTCAAATGGAATAAAAAGGATTAGTACTTACTTGAAGAAAACAACTCCTGACTAGCCTCCTTCTGGATGACCTAGGGTTTGATGCAGAAACCCTAATTTTTCAGTTGGGATCACTGGTAGAGATGGGTGATGGAGAAGATGCGCCTCCATAGGGAAAGGTAGACTGTATCTTCCTTTTTCTGAGATTGATGATGGAGTCTAAGGAACACTGAAGCCCTAGTTTGTCCCGACAACAGTAACTAGTCCAAAACAAAAATTTCTCGGAATTCAGTTCTGTCTTCACAGAAAGATGCGCTCTTCAGGGGAGAGTTGAGAGAGCCCTCTTTTCTGGTTGATTTGTCAAGGGGTTTGTTCGGAGTAGCAAAACCTTAACTGTGCAGTGCTTCCTTTCAGGGTGGCTCTGATACCGTGTTAAGTTTTCTTAATTTGCTTAGATGATATCTTAAAACAAATTGTCAATAGTAGATCACTAAAATAACAACAAGCACATAAACATAAGAACACAAATATTTTCCTCGTGGAAACCGCAAGGGAGAAAACCTCGCAATACTTCCTCAGTATAGAACTCAACCAGAGCAGTGTAAAACCTAGACAACTACTTCTCTCTTCTTTCTAGCGCACTGATATTTCTCTTTTTTGCAAAACAACTTGAGTGAGTGAGTACAAATAAAGGGGAGCGCCTCCCTATTTATATTCTTCAATTGACTTGACCTCTAACCTAACAGGGCCGACTTGTCTAGCAAGACACCAAAAATAACATTCATTATATTGACACTTGGGTACTATTGACCCGACTTACATTCAGAGGTTTACATTGATTCTCTCAATGACTCTAACCAGACCAAACTCATCTCTTGAAGGAGGAACACAATCAATACATCTGGAATATCTTCTGAAGTTACAATACTTTAACACCCTTCATTAAAGTCCATGGATATTTCCTCCCACTTTTGGTTTGGAATGGGAAGTAGATGGAGTAGCCTTGGAGTCACGACATTTTTCGCTTTTATTTCTTTGATAGGTGTCACACTCGGCTATGTACTTTTGAATGTCTTTATACATCACTTTCCAGTAGAAGGATTGCCTGGCATTGTAGTAAGTTTTGATAAAAACCTACATGTCCTACAGTAGGTGAGTCATGGGACTCCTTAAGATCCGTAGCTATGAATCTGGATGTGGGACTTAAGTAAATCCTTCCCTAATACCAAAGGATGTCATTCCTCCTTTCAAGCGTGGGATTGCGTTCTAGGTTATCTATCAAAACATAGGTATCTGGATCCTTGTCATATTCACTTCTAATTTCATCCAACCACTTGGGAATTGCAACGAAAATTGCATAAGACTTGGCTTCCTCGTCCCTTCACGAAAGGGCACCAACAATTACATTGTTCTTCCCCCTTTTTTTGTAACATTTCGAAGTCAAAAGTGGCAATCTTCTATCCATTTTTGCTGTTCGGTCAATAATGTCTTTTGTTGTAAAAGATATTGAAGACTGTTATTATCGGTACGTATCAAAATTTTACTTCCTAGAAGGTATTGTCGCCATTTTGATAATGCATGTATAATGGCAAGCATTTCCTTGTCATAAGTGTACCTTAGATTCTCTCTCTTATTGAGATTGTGACCCTCAAATGCTATTGGATGACCCTCTTGCATTAAGATTGCTCCAATCCCGAATCCTGAAGCATCGCACTCGACCACAAAGTGTTTTGTGAAATCCGGGGTTGTTAATACTGGCGTTGATGACATAGTGTTTTTCAATGCTTGGAAACATTTTTCAGCTTCATCATTCCATTGAAATGAATTTTTCTTCAATAAACCTGTTAGAGAGGTAGTCCTATGGGCGTAATTCTTCACAAATTTTTGATAGTATCCTATAAAACCTAGAAATCCTCTTAATTTCGAGATGTTATCTGGTTTGGGCCAGTCAGTTATTGCCATGATCTTACTTGGATTATCTTTGACTCCATTTGATATTATATGGCCAAGATAGTCCACTTCTTCTTTTCCAAAAGTGCATTTTGACATTTTTGCAAAAAATTGATGTTCTCCTAAGATGGTGATTACTTGATCTAAGTGTCGGATATGCTCTCTCCAACTTTTGCTATATATGAGGATATGATAAAAAAATAATAATACAAACTTTCACAAATATGGTTGGAACAATTTGTTCATTGCGGCTTGAAAAGTGGCGGGAGCGTTAGTTGATCCGAAGGGCATCACATTGAACTCATAATGGTCCTCATGAGTACGGAAATTAGTTTTTGCTACGGCTTCTAGTCTAACCTTGATTTGATAATACCTTGATCTCAAGTCTAGTTTTGAGAAATACATAGCTCCATGAAGCTCATCCAACATCTCATCGATGAATGGAATGGAGAATTTATTCTTAATTGTTATATTGTTTATGTTAAAATTCCATATGCTAAGCTAGATCATTAGCATTTAATTTCAATTTCATAATAAAAGCATATAAACAGGATCACTGAAAAAAACAGTATCACAAGATGAACATAGATTTATCCTGGGAAAATCCTAAAGGGAAAAACCTAGCAAAAGCTTCATCAATATAGATGCCCCAAAAAGATAAAAGGTAAAACCCAAAAAAACTGATCCTCCTTCTTCTCCAGCCACAGCTCTCTCTCTCTCTCTCATGTGCTACACAAGTGAGTGTGTGTGTTCCAAATGAGGAGCGCCACGCCTCTATTTATATTCTTTCGTTCACTTAATAATTAACTCAGTTATGTAGGCTCGAGTAATCTTAATTTAATCTTGTAGGCTCAAGTAACCACAACTGGGGTACTAATGACCCGACTTACAATTTGAGGGGACTTCCTCATGACTCTTATTAGTTCTCCTGATTAGAAACATCGGGGTATAAAGAAATACAAGTGATACTCCTGGTACGACCATCGGGGATCACAATATATATATATAGAATATTCTTCGAAGTTACAATATTTCAACACTCCCCCTTAACGAGAAGGGTATTCTACAACAACATCAACAACAACAACAATAAGAGAGAGAGGACATCATCAATATCATCAGGGGGACACATCTATAAATCATTGGAAGCTTTTCAACATCATATAGTCTTCATCTTCAATCTTTAGTCTTCAGCAACGACAACAGTTTGATTGACAGCATCATTATCAGTACTTTAGTCTTCATCTTCAATCATCAGCCTTCAGCAACAACAACACTTTGACTGACAACATCATCATTAGTACTTTGACCTTTCGATCAGCAACATCATCATCAGTAGCACTTTGACCTTTCGATCAACATCATCATCAGCACTTTGACCTTTCGATCAGCATCATCATTATCGTAGTACGTCATCATCATAGTAACATCATCATCATCATACTCTGAACTTTCGATCAGTACGTCATCGTTATCACACTCTGATCTTTCGATCAGTGACATCATCATCATCACACTTTGATCTTTCGATCAGTAACATCATCATCATCACATTCTGATCTTTCGATTAGTAACATCATCATCAGCAACAACCTGCAATCCACAGCTCAAAGACAAAAAAAAGTCTTTGGATCACTTTTAGACTTAAAGTTCAGGGATGATGCAATCCCACCACATTCTCGACAATCGAAGTCATCAGATTGATTACAGGATAATCAGTTCCTATCACTTTAGGACTAAGTCCAAGGATGATGCAATCCTACCACATTCACGGAGACCGAAATCTCCGGATACATTCTGAACAAAAGTTCAGGGATGATGCAATCCCACCACATTCACGGGGACCGAAGTCTTCGGATACATTTTGAACAGATGTTCAAGGATGATGCAATCCCACCACACTCACGGGGACCGAAGCCTTCGGATACATTTTGAACAGAAGTTCAGGGATGATGCAATCCTACCACATTCACGGGGACCGAAGCCTCGGGATACATTTTGAACAGAAGTTCAGGGATGATGCAATCCCACCACATTCATGGGGATCGAAGCCTCCGGATACATTTTTAACAGAAGTTCAAGGATGATGCAATCCCACCACATTCATGAGGACCGAAGTCACCAGATCCATTATGGACAGATGTCCCGGGATGATACAATCCCTCTTCATTCTCAAGGATCGAGGTCACCGGATCACTTTAGGGAAAGTGCCTAGGGATGATACAATCCCACTGCTACATCATTGCTCCCCCTTTCGAGGAAGGTCTTTCTGAACAACACCAAGCTTGTCACGAAAGTATTCGAACTTTACCTGGGACAGAGGCTTCGTCAACACATCAACAACTTGTTCATCAGTACTCACATACTGGAGCTTTATGGCTCCCTTCTGCATCATATCTTGAATGTAGAAGTACCAGATTTCTATGTGCTTTGACCTGTCGTGGAACACTGGGTTCTCTGTCATCTATATACAACTTTGGTTATCACATGGAATCACAGTAGTATCCAACTCTAGGTTTAATAACCCTGACATCAGCTTTCGAAGCCATGGCTTCACAACTAGCAGAGCAAGCTACTATATATTCTGCTTCGGCTGTGCTAAGAGCAACACTGGACTGTTTTCTGCTAAACCATGAAATCATAGCAGATCCCAGACTATAACATCCACCTGATGTGTTTTTTCTGTCTGAGACACTTCCAACCCAATCTGCATCCGTGTAGCCATACAATTTTTACTCATGGCTTCTATCCTAGTATAGACCAAAGTCTATAGTCCCTTTCAGATATCTCATCACGTGCTTTGCAGCGATCAGGTGAACCCATCTAGGTTGAACTAGATATTGACTCAAGCTGTTCATAGCAAAACAAATGTCTGGTCTGGTATTTGTTAAATACATCAACGACCCAATAATCTGTCTGTATTGGGTTACATCCACTAACTCTGATGAGTTATCAGCTAATAGCTTCAGGTTGGAATCCATGGGTGTGGCCATGACTTTGCATTCCAACATATTGAATCTCTTCAATATCTCTACATCATACTTTCCCTGGTTGAGAAAGATCCCTTTTGAACTTTGCCATACTTCCAGACCTAGGCAGTAATGCATTAACCCAAGGTCTTTCATTTCAAATTCTTCGGCAAGTTTCTTCTTGCTTTCCACAATCTGTTTCTCATTCCCTGTCAGAAATAAATCATCCACATATAGTAATAATATGACAGGTTCATCATCTATAACCTTGAGGTAAAGGTTAGGATTGGCTTTACTCTTGGCAAAGCCCATGCTTGTCAGGAAACCATCTATCCTTCCATACCAAGCTCGAGGAGCTTGCTTCAGGCCATACAGGGCCTTCTTCAACTTGCATACATGAGTTCGTCTGTCTTCAACTTCAAATCCTTGTGGCTGCTCTATGTATACTTCTTCTTCAATCACACCATTCAAGAAGGTTGTCTTCACATCCATTTGGTGTAAGTCCCACTTCATCATGGATGCAAGCGCCATGATAGCTCTAATTGAAGTATACCGTGCTACAGGTGCAAAAGTCTCTTCATAATCAACTCCCTCTTTCTGAGAGAAACCTCTGGCCACAAAACTTGCTTTATACTTCTCGATGCTTTCGTCAGCTGCATGCTTTATCTTGTAGAACCATTTGGAGGATACTACACTCTTTCCTTCTTGTTTGGGAACTATATCCCATACATCATTCTTCATTATTGACTGGTATTCTTCAGTCATTGCTTCTACCCATTCTTTCTTCTGTACTGCTTCTTCGTAGTTTGTAGGTTCTTGATCTACAAGATCACACATCAAAGCTACATAGTTGGAAAAAGTCTTAGGCTTCTTACTTACCCTTGTGGAGCCTTTAGGAGCTCCATATCTTTCTACTTCTTGTATAATCTCTCTTGCCCAAGCAGGATTTCTCTTTCGTGATATCTCCATCATAGGAGGTTCTTGTGGTTCTACTATGTCATGTTCTTTAGGAGCTTCAACTTCAGGGAGACATGTAATTTCTTCATTTCTGGGAGGTGCCTCTTCCTCATACACTTCTTCATGTTGGCACTTCCTGGATCTCTTGAGGGCTGCCTCTTCATCAAATGTCACATCTCGATTGATTTCCATGTGATGGAATCCAGGAATGTACAGTCTGAATGCTTTGGATACTTCGCAATATCCAACAAATATCCCCTTCTTTCCGAAAGGGTCTAACTTGGTTCTTTTCTCTTTTGGTATATGAATATATACTGAACAACCAAATATTTTGAGGTGACTTACCTCAGGGTTCTTTCCCGTGAACATCTCTTCTGGAGTCTTGAATCCAAGAGCACTATGAGATATTCTATTTTGTACATACACAACAGTTCTTGCTGCTTCTGCCCATAGATGCATTGGAAGATCTTGATCATATATCATTGTCTTCACTACATCCATGATGGTTCTGTTCTTTCTTTCCGCAACCCCATTCTGTTGAGGATTGTAGGGAGTAGTTAGTTCCCTCTTGATTTCGGCATCTTTGCAAAAGGCTTCAAGCTCTTTTGAGGTATACTCTCCCCCATTGTCTGATTAGAGTGTCTTTATTTTCTTGTCTGAAAGATTCTCTATCAAGGCTTTGAATTCTTTGAATTTCTCGAACACTTCACTTTTTGCTTTCAAGAAGTATATCCAGGTCTTTCTTGAATAGTCATCAATAAATGTAATATAATATTCAAAGCCACTCAAGGATGTGGAAGACATTGGACCACACACATTTGAATGAATCAATTCCAACGTACCTTTTGTTTTTGTTTCACTCTTTGGAAATGGATTCTTGATATTCTTTCCTTTCGCACATCCTTTGCAAATGCCTTCATGTTTGATCTTCATGTCTGGTAATTCCGTCACTACTTTGTTCACATGAGGTAGAGCCTTGTAATTAATATTGGCAAGCCTTCTATGCCATAGTTCACTAGGGTCAGTAGACTCATGAACAAAGGCTGTTTCTGAGTGCCCCTTGAGTTTATACAAGCCTCCTTCTTCTTCACCATTGATGATTGCATCTTCAATATTCTTTCCCTTGGGCCACATGAGTACTTGACCATCTATGAAAGGAACTCTGAATCCTTTCTTATTTAAAGCTGAGATAGAAAGTAAATTCTTCTTCAGACTAGGTACATATAATACATCTTTCATCTTTAGGGGTTACCTGAATCAAGTTTGTAGCTTGCTTCACCAACTCGTTTGATCGGATATTGATAATCATCTCCTAGGGATACTTTTTGAGGAGAGCTCTTTTCTTCAAGTTTGGACAGAGTTTTCTTTTGTCCCGTCATGTGCTTTGAAGCACCACTATCAATAGTACACACCCTTCTGCATCTTTTTCTCTTGCTTGCTTTCTTGGAGGTCCTTCCTCTTCTTCTGCTTCATCCTCATCTTTAGCTAGATGAGCATGGTGGCTTTTGTTGTTGTTGATCCTCTTTTTATATTCTTGCTTCTTCATAGGACAATTTCTGGCAATGTGTCCTATCTTGTCACAATGGAAACATTGAAAACCAGAGTAGTCCTTATTTGCACACTTTCTCTTGATCTTTGGAATCTTCTGGGAGGTTGATGCTCCTTGTGGTTTCCCTTCTTGAAGATGGGTTGATTTCTTCTTCTCTTGGTATGAGTGGCTAGGGCTTGATCATCCTCTTTTAGTAAGGCTTCTCTATTTGCCACTCTAGTCTCCTCTTGAATGCAGCCTTCCCATACCACATCAAACTTCATGCTTTCCTTCCTGGCACACATCATTTGAATGAATGATTCCCAGGGTCTAGTGAGACCATTGAGAGCAGTCATAACCATCTCATCTTCATCAAGTTTGTCTCCAATAGCTTCTAGTTGTTCTTTGATTTGAGAGACCCTTGTGAAGTAGTCTTGGATGGATTCTCCATGACTCATCTTGGTGCTCTTCAGTCGAGCTCTTAGATTTATCTTTCTGTTGATGTTTTTTCCCTCATACATTCTGGATAGGGCATCATACATTTCTTTTGGAGTCTTCTTGGATGACACTTGAGGGATCAAGTGATCCTTGATAGAGTCAACAATAATCCTTTGTGCCCTAATCATATCCTTCTTGTGCTTCTCCTTGGCTTCAGCTTCTTTAGGTTCTACAACTACTTCTTTGATATACTTATCAAGATCGTTTTCTTGGAGAATGAGACCAATCCTGTATTTCCATGCTTGGAAATTTTGTATGCCTTCTAGCTTGTCCTCAAGCTTAGTGCTTGGGGACATCTTGTCAGAAAATCACAAAAAATTGAAATTCTGCGGAATGAGAAACTGAACTTACTAGGAGATGCGCTTGATTGAGGTGAGTTGACTGGTGTGCTTGGTTTCTGGAGATCTCAAGTCTTCACCTTCCAAATCAGACTTGCAAGGTTCAGCTTCTGCAGCTTCCAGCTGTTTTCTGGTTCAGCAGTTTTCTGGTGCATGTTATCCACCTGAATGACACCTCTCCGTCCGAGTGCCGACATCCCTCATGTTGGCACACAAAAGGACATCTATGGATTGAGGGTTGCCCTAAACACTATAGATGAGCTTATTATGAACTACATTCATCATCCATCCAGCTGGTTATTTTTACCCTTTTGCTATGTCAAGTCACATACGCGACTCTCTATATATGCAACTCGCGTGTTATATGCGAGTGTCGGTTGTTGCAGGTTGTGTATGGATGTATACGCGGGTTGCTCTTATAGCAACTTGCGGATCATACGCAAGTTGTTAGTCTTGATACCTGTGTATATATCCCTTTGACATTAAAAATAAAAACACGTGATTACTTGAGATTAGTTAAGCCATTTACCTTAATCTCCTTAACTGTCTCAACCTCCTCAACCTTCGAAACTGCCTTATTTCACCATGTATAAATACAGACCTTGGGGAGGGTGTTTGGTACATACACTTGGAGAGCAAAGTTATGTTGGTGGAGTTTATAAGTCTTTGGAGCAGTGGAACTCAGAATCCTTTGGTTGCAGAGGAGTCCTTGTCTCAGGCGTTGGGTTGTAATATGAACTCTTTCATTATTGTTAATAAAGAGAATCCTTATTCCATATGTGTCTTGAATGTATCTCATGTATTGTGGTTTGATAAATGTTTATGTTTCAGCATTCTGTATATGATTTATCTAACCTATTTATATATATGAATCATCTTGTATTTGGAAGATTGATCCTTGACAGGTGAAGGAGAAAGCATCCCTGAAGACTTCGGAGGAGAAGCAGAGCGGAAGAGGAGAAGCTAGGATCAACCGTCGTGTATCGGGTGAGTCTTTCCCATCCTCCTATTTCCTTTACTGCACTCTAGAGTCAATTGTCTGCAAGTTTATTGAGTATGTTGGTAACCCCAGACCTTCGATTATAAGGTGTTTATTCCTGTACAACAGAACTGGCGACTCCGCTGGGGATCCCAGACTGCTGTAGGTTGTTTCTGTCACCCCTGACCAGTCTTTGCTTTGAAGTTGCTGTGTGGTCTTTTATACTGGTTCATACTTGCCTCAGTGTTTGAAAGTCTTGTGGATTTTTCTTGTTTTTTGAGAAAATTTTTGTACCCATACGCGGGTTGCTCTTTTGCACAGTCGCGTATAGAGGCCTGCATACGCGGGTTGCCCTCCTGGACAGTCGCGTACAATACGCGGGTTGCCCTTCTATACAGTCGCGTATATGCCTGGAAATAGGGATTTTTTAAGTTAAGGTTTGCTTGTCCTTGTCTTTGCATAATTCCTGTTTATGAGTTGATTTTCTTGATGAATACTGTTCTGCTTGTCTGAATACCTTTGGTGACCACACTTTGTGCTTTTCGAAAGCTCTTGGGTTCATTTGCTTGGCTTATTTTCTGTTTGCATGCTGAAGTAGCTTGGCCTGTTTGGGATTATAGGGTGAAGTGTCTCTGTCCAGATCAGTGATCAGGGTCTTGGGCATTGTTTTTCCAGTTTGCCTTTTGATAGTGGTTGGTTGTCACTTGCCTTTATTGAGTTTACAGTGATTTTTGTCATTGTGTGCACCCAAGCTAGGGTTCCTAGCCTTCCTTTGTTGGTTGATTCTTGGTTCTTGTAGCTTGTTTTACTTCAGTTTGTTGTTTTTATACAGTTCATTAGATCCAAGTTTACTCAAGTATAGTGCATTTTAGATGCATGGTAGAGTTTTGAGCATTTTTAAAAGTGAAAAGAAAACATGGTTAAGCTTTTGCATTTTGTTTTTGCATAAGTAGTGTTCCTTTCAGTTTAAGAATATTATCTCAAAAACTACAAAAAATATAGGCTTAGTTTCTTTTATCACTACTTTCAATTCATCAATACATATTTGCAAAAAAGAAAAAGAAGTTTGCTTTTATAATGGTAATATTGCTTTGAATACACCTTTACTTTTATGTCACTCCATTTCCTTCTGAGTAAGAGACAACCCTTTAAAATGAACGCATAATTAAAATTTACTAGTAATCTATTGTTTTTAGGGGCCTTTCACCTACTAGCTTAGGCTAGACTTGTGGGTTAGGAAGTGTAAACTTCCCACAAGTTATAAAACCCAGACGTAGTGGACCTTTCTTTAGGTAAATCCTTGACTTTATTGACTATATCTGGGAAGTTCCTCTCAAACGGGAGTCAAGCACTAGGCCGTGTGGAGGCTTGGACAGAGGAGATAACCCTTTGAATCCTTGTCAAAGCGTAGATCAGGACTTTTATGCATCTGGGGATTCTGTCCTAGACAGAGTTTCGGGCTCAACTACCCTGCCCATGCGTACGAGTCAGGCTTGGGACTGTCCCCCCAGACTGTTGGTATAGCTAAGGTAGCCTTTAGTCTCTTGTCTTTTAGGGTTCATACCTAGGTAAACCGGAAGGCTATTTCTGGTTCACCTTGAACGGGCTTGGAAGGTAACCCTTGTTGAAAGTGTAGGAGGGCGGTTGGGTGATTCCTCCGCTTGTGCCTAAGAACTAGTTCAAGGATGCCAAGTAATCGTTTATCAGCTTTCTTCGGGAAAGTATATCTTTTACCCTTGTTTGATTGCTTGAGACTTTAGGATTTTTATAGTGTATGCTCTGTGGTTTTGCCTGTGTTTAGTTGGCCTTAGGGTGTGATTTGTCAAATTTTTAATTCTGGAGGACCAACCTTTTAGAAGGTCAAGAAGGTTGAGAAACCTTCCTCCTCTCACCACATTGGAGCCTCCACCTCTACCCCAAAGGCGGAGATTAGACATTGACGGTTCATTTGACCCGGTAGGAATAAGTGAAGTTCTTGGTGAACCAGAATTGATAGCTAACCGTTTTGATCTTGATATAGTTGAGATAGAAGAATTGCAGACTGACGAGTTTGCAAGGAACTTTAACACCCCCTTGACTGATTTAAACGATCCTGTGATCGTTCAGGTTAGACCTTTTGATTCACCTGTATTAGGTGTCCCTGTGGGTAGGATCATGTCTTCTGCGGAAGAAAGTCCTTTTGTGTTCACCTCAACCCTTTCGGTTGAAGGGGTACTACCTCTCTCGGTAAGTGCCCCTAGATCTAGTCTACCTTCTACACTTTTGACTCCAGCGAGCCAGGTGGTTCAGCCATCGGTTCACTCAAACATAGCAGGTACTTCTGGTGACATGGTTACTGGGATCCCCAGTATACCTACCATTCCTTCTTCCTTTCCATATACTACCCAGAGTGGTCCGGTCGGATCCTCGGCATTTGTCCAAGGATTCCCTTGGAATGGGGGGCACATTCCCCCATCTAGTCCATATGTAGGTCCATCTCCTTCCTATGTAGGAGTGCAGTTTGGGAACAACACCTCTTATGGGCAAAGTTTCCAAACCCCTATTTCGGTCCCATACACGAGCTCTCCCTTTTTGTTTTTTAGCGGAGGGATACCTTCTCCTGTCTTTCAGACCCCTGCTTCTATGGGGACGGCTCGAACTTCTTACATTGCACCTCCCACACACAATTCTGTGGCTTACGGATGGAATCCGTTTCAAAGCAATCTTCCCACTTTGCAACCGGTGGCTGGGGGCAACGCCGCTTTTACCCATGGGCATTCGGGGGCAGGTCCCTCTAATCCCCAGGCTGGCACATTTAGTACCCCGGTTCGACCCAAACTTCCGTTCCTGGCAATTTTAAACTTGCCAGATTTGTCAAAATTGATGAATGACCCGATGAGGCATGACTCCTTGTGGCCACCTGTTCCCACCAAATTGCCATCGGACATCCCTAAGTTCGAAGGCAAAGTTGGTGAAGATCCTGGAGCTCATGCTACCACATTCCATTTATGGTGTTCTTCAAATTCGCTGAATGAAGATTCAGTTAGGTTGAGGCTGTTCCAGAGAACCTTGACAGGTACTGCGGCAAAATGGTATATTGAATTGCCTTCTGCTGCTTTCAGTAGTTTCTGGGACTTGGCTAGTGCATTTCTTAGCCACTTTCAGCTTTCGGTCCGATATGATTTCGGAACGGACTTGTTGTCTATTTTTAGGCAAAACAAGGCCACCCACATCTCGGATCATATCTAAGAGTGGAGAAGGCGAAAGAGCCTTATAAAAGCCACTATCCCTCCTGAGTTCCTTTTAGAGTGGTTCCTTAAATCTCTGTTGCCATACATATCTAAGGATGTATCCACCTCAGGAGTGACGAATGAAGAAGTCATTCTCAGGGCGCAACGACTGGATTTGATTTATTCACAATCTGGGATCTTATATGATATTATCCCTGAGGCACCGAGGCCTTCGCACGATGCGGAGAAGCCTAAGCCTGGACCCCATGCCGATGGTGTGGTTGGGTTCGTCAACTCTCCCACCGTAGATTCTTTGGCTAAGCAACTTCACCAGTTGTTCGTCAAGCAGTCTATGGCGGAGGCAGCAAAGGCTGCCCCCTCCCCCCAGAATGCAAATGTTTTTGCACAAACCTCTCAGAAGGGCAATCAGCAGCCCGTCGGGAAGAAAAAGAAAGGTAAGAAGGGAGAGGGAAACCAAAACAAGCAAAAACCCGCAAACAATGCTGATGGGGGCAAAAAAGAAAAGAAGAAGGTCAAGTTCCCTTGTAAGTTGTGCCAAGAGGACCACCTTACTCACCTTTGTCCCGTTATGGATCAAGCCCAGAAGATGCTTAAAGCTCAACAACCGGCTGTCCTGAAGGATCCTTTTCCCCAAGGACAGAACTCTGCTTCAGCTTCTAACGTAGCAGGGGGCACTCAAACTGCCCCTGACCCAAACTATATCAACATGGTTCGATCTTCGACTTTGTTGTAGACAAGGAACAAAAACAATGAGAAAGAGACTCTTGAGAAGGGTAAAGCTGTAGGTGAAACTTCTAACCCTCTCACAATAGAGAAACCTGCTGAAATAATGCCGAAGATACCGAAAGGTGTCTTCAAGAAGACCTTGCATAACCCAAATGCTAGGGCTGCTTCAAACTACTCTGTGGTTGAAGGTCTAGCTCAAACTCCGTGTGCAATGTCAGCTTTAGAGGTGTTACAGAGTTGTCTTACTCAGCGGGATGCCCTCTTAACAGCTTTAGGTAGCATGAAATCTTCGAGTCTGATGTTAAAATTCGCCTGCCTTACCATGTAGCCCTATCAATAGATGTCGTCCATGGTGGTAAGACCATTGGAAGGGCAGTTGTTGATGAGGGGGCCTCTACATGTGTTATGTCCCTAGCCTGTTGGAAAGCTCTTGGATCCCCAGAGCTGGTCCCATCAAACACTTTACTTACTGCTTTTGATGGAAGATCCTTCCGTCCGCATGGTATCTTACTGGCTTTTGAGATTAAGTTGGCAGGCACAGCAGTGTCTGTTGAAGTAGAAGTGATTGATGCTCCTTTGGACTACAATCTGCTTCTGGGAAGGAACTGGACTTATGCGATGTCCGCTATTGCATCGGCCGTTTTTCATGTAGTGGTTTTTCCACATGAGGGCAAGTTGATTACTATTGACCAACTTGATTTTACCCGAAAAGGTCGTTTAGAGTCTAATGAGTCCGCTGTGCCATGGGTTGATCAGGTGAAACCTGCTGCACAGAGCTTGGGGGCTGGAATGTACACATCACTGATGGGCACATTTGATTTTCCAGCCCTTGTTAATTACATTGGTTCTACTAGTGTGGGGAAGTCCATAGCTACGGTTGTCGATAGGACCGATCCTTGGGTTCTCCCAACCCCACACGAACCGGAAGTGCCCTTATCGGCAGTGGAGGTAGCTTATCAAGCCATCACTCAAGCCACTGTTGATCCCATTCCAGATCCTCTAACAGTCTCGGAAGATCTGGAAGAAGTCTATTTGCCCGTATGGGCGGAAAACTCTTCGCATTCTATAGATTGTTTAGACATGGTTTTACCTTTCGATGAAGCTATTCTGGAAGCCATGAGTGGACGTGATAAGATTTGTGAGGATCCTCATCATCGATCCTATTTTCTTCCAAAACTAAGCAGAATAGAAAACCAAGAGTTTCGAGTGAGACTGTCAGAAGATGTTGATATACCTATCAATCCCTTGCCTAGGGAAGGAATGTTTGCCGAGGGGAATATGGAAAATATTTCCGCCACTATACCTATTAACATCTCTGTAACCCCTGATGTCGTGGAAAACATACATATAGGTGCAAACTGCTCTCCTGAAGAGATTGCCATCTATACTGCTCTTTTTAAGGAATTCCGCAATGTCTTTGCCTGGTCATATGAGGAGATGCCAGGCATAGATCCATCGATTGTTGAACATGAAATCCGAACATGTCCTGATGCCAAGCCAGTTCGACAAAGATTAAGACTCGTGAACCCGCGCAAAGCGGCAGCTGTGAAGGTAGAAGTTGAAAAGCTGTTGAAGGCTAGTTTTATATATCCCATAG
Organism: Pseudotsuga menziesii; assembly: GCA_001517045.1. Lineage (NCBI taxonomy): Eukaryota > Viridiplantae > Streptophyta > Pinopsida > Pinales > Pinaceae > Pseudotsuga > Pseudotsuga menziesii. The sequence continues at coordinate 445,282 of LPNX011024584.1, forward strand.
CTTTGACTGAATGGGTGTCCAATCCTTTTCCTGTTGATAAGAAGCAAGGGACTATTCGCGTTTGTACAGACTTTAGAGATCTCAATAAAGCTTGTCCTAAGGACAACTACCCCACACCATTTATAGACCAGATCATAGATGCTTGTGCGGGAAGTGAGGTGTTTTCGTTTATGGATGGTTTCTCCAGATATAATCAAATTCAAATCAAACTGGAAGACCAATATAAAACTGCTTTCATTTTCCCTTGGGGTACATTTGCATATAAGAAAATGCCCTTTGGATTGAAAAATGCTGGGGCTACCTTTCAACAGGCTATGAACTTTGCTTTCCATGACATTAAAGCCAGTGTCAAACCATACCTCGATGATCTGCCCGCACATTCTCGTAAGAGGATTCAACATCCATATCATTTGCGGTTGATATTTGAAAGATGCAGATATTATAAAATCTGCGTGAATCCCCACAAGTGTGTATTCTGTGTCGAGTCAGGAAGATTACTCGGATTCATTGTCTCTAGTAGAGGCATCCAGGTGGATCCATTGAAAGTTGAGGCCATTGTAAATCTGCCTCCTCCTCGTTCTCCCAGGCAACTTCAAAGCCTGCAAGGAAAGTCTAATTTTCTTCGACGTTTTATTGTTAATTATGCCAAGATCACTAAGGGTTTCATGCGCCTGCTCAAACAAGACACCCCATTTGTATAGGATGAAACCGCACAACTTGCATTCGAGGCATTGAAAAAGACTTTGCTGGCGGCACCCTTATTACGTCCACCAGATTATTCTAGGGATTTTATATTATATCTGGCTGCGTCGGAGTCGACCATTGGGGTAGTGCTAGTCCAAGAGGACGATAAGCTTGTAGAGGATGTCGTTTATTATCTTAGCCGTGCTTTGGCCGGACCTGAACTTAGATACTCCCATGTTGAGAAATTAGCCTTAGCAGCTGTTTATGCTGTGCAGAGGTTACGTCACTACATTTTACTAAGGACCACCACGGTAGTGGCGGATGTGAATCCATTCCAATATGTTTTATCCTGACGGATTGTTGGGGGGAAATTTAACAAGTGGATAGTCATTTTCCAAGAGTTTGACTTGGATTTCTAGTCCGCTAAGTCTAAGAAGTCCTTAGTTTTTGCTGAACCTATAGCAGAATTTCCTACTGAAGAAGATGTAGTGGTTGAAGATGATTCATTCCCAGATGAACACATCTTCCTCATATCCACCTCTGATCCTTGGTACGGAGATATTCTTATATATCTCTAGACTTTGAAGTACCCTATAGCTTCCTCAAGAGAGGAACGATGTAAGTTACGCCTTCATGCCAAGAACTACTTCATTATAGGAGATACATTATATCGACGAGGGGTAGATTCCGTTTTGCGTCGTTGCCTTACTCATGAGGAAGCGAAGATTGTCCTAAATGATTCCCATAGCGGAGCATGTGGGGGTCATTTATCTGGGTTAGCAACGGCCCAAAAGATATTGTGTGCCGGTTATTTCTGGCCCATGATCTTTAAAGATTGTGTGGAAGCAGTGAAGCGCTGTCATCCATGCCAGCTTTACACTAGGAAAATGCGGTCAAATCCTGCTTCGTTATTTCCCGTTGTCTCGGTAGGCCCCTTCATGAAATGGGGGATTGATTACGTGACATGCAACCCAGCCTTGGTTGGGGGCCATAAATACATCATTGTCGCTGTTGACTATTTTACGAAATGGGTAGAGGCAATGCCTACTTTCAAAGCCGATGTGGAAACAACAGCTTTTTTTGTATTCAATCAGATTATTGCACGGTTTGGTATACCCAAAGTGATTGTCACTGACCATGGCAGTCATTTTCAAAATGACATGATGACGGAACTGACTACCATGCTCGGATTCAGACAAGAACATTCTTCTCCATACTATCTGCAAGCAAATGGTCAGGTTGAGGCTGTCAACAAAACTTTAAAAACTATCCTTAAACGTACAATTGATGCAGCCCGCTCTAACTGGCACATCATGTTATATCCTGCTCTTTGGGCCTACCGAACCAATGTAAAGACTGCTACGGGTTTCTCACCTTTCCAACTCGTTCATGGGGTGGAAGCAGTTACTTCGATTGAATGTGAAATCCCGTCTCTAAAGATAGCCATTCATGTGTTACCTGATACGACTGAGCTTGAGGAACGTTTGGTACATTTAGAACACCTTGATGAACAACGTAGAGATGCGTTGACTGCTAATCAGGCTCATAAAAATAGGGTTAAAAATCAGTATGATAAATCGGTCAAACCTAGGGTTTTCTCAGAAGGGGAACTTGTCTTGCTTTGGGACCAAGATAAAGAACCTCTGGGGACAGGAAAATTCAAGGCTATGTGGTTAGGACCTTATGTCGTGTCGAAAGTATTGAGTAAGGGCGCATATGAGTTAGTTGATTTTGATGGGAATAAGCTGCCTGAGACTAGAAATGAGCTCTTACTGAAGAAGTACTATGCTTAGGCTTAGCACTTTTTCTTGTATTTTTAGTGTATGTATTTTTTTATGTACATTAGGTTGTCAGTTTTGTTTTTTATACTATCTGCTGGTTGTTGCAGATGTCTTCTGAACGGTATATAGGGTTCGCTGATGGCGCCAGCCGTCATACTTGTAACCTAGCTTCGATAGCATGGGTTATTTATTCTCCCTCGGGACGGCTTGTTGCCGCGGGAGGCACTTGTCTAGGTCCTGCTTCTAATAATGTTGCTGAGTATAGGGCTGTAATTGAGCTCCTATGGGATGCTTTGTCACGTGGCATCACCTAGCTTGAGGTTCGGTTGGATTCTCAGTTGGTGGTTTCCCAGCTCAACCGAGCTTATCAGGTACGAAATCCTATCTTATTACGTCAGTTCATGCAAATTCGTTTATTGAAAAGACATTTTGAGGTTATTACTTTCAATCATATTCCACGAAACCAGAATTCATTGACTAATGCATATGCTAATTACATTTTGGATTGGCATCTCACACAGATTTTATAAAGATATACAGCAAACATATGAAAAACATTGGTAAATAAACTGACAACAAACACCAATATATATATATATATATATATATATATATATATATATAACATAATCTGTCCATAGATAGGTCAAGTCTGATCCTCAGATTCCGTCATATACAAAATGTACAAAAATGTGGATCATAGTCCATCAAAATGTCCTAGAACTAAGCAGGACCGCCCTGGTCACTAGGACCTCCTTGGTCCCCATGGTCCCTCTGCACTCTGGCTTCCTCAGCCTCCTCGGCTTCGACAGCCTCCACCGCCTCTATGTATACGAGCACTGCTCTAACTACTCGTCTGAAAAGACGTAGCCAAACCAGTGGAACTCCAACTACGGACTCCTGAATGGCTGTAGGGATATGCTCTATCCGCATGGTAGGTACTCGTTGGGTCAGCCTGGCCAGCTTCCCCTCTAGTACCTTGATCAATCCTAGATCCTCGCCCACGACAGGACGAACGAACATACGAGGGTGCCCTTCCGGGCGGACCGGTCCAATATCTGCATTTTGACACATGAATAGGATTAAGACTTGTACATATGTATATATCTATCATTTGAAAAATTCATAAAAATTTAAAAATGATAAAAATTAATAATTACTTACCTAGCTCTCCCCATGCTCCTCTTGGATCAAAATGAAGAGCTTAGGGTGTAGGCTTACCTGCAACTGGCGTATTTCAATTTCTTCGGTCCAATTGTCCACAATGATCGATCAAAGGTAGAAGGTAAAACTTGCTTTTTATGGCTCAAAAGTTCAAATGGTGATTTTTGTTTTAATTTTCAACTATTTATAGAAATTATATTTCTTTAAGTGGGTCTTTTTCTATAGTTTGAAATGTCAATCAACTAATACCATACTTCTTTGTGCCTTGGAACAGGTTTTTCACTATTAAGAAGTGTTGTTGCTCCAATAGGGTGGTTTTGTCATTTCCAATACATTTTTGGGCATCTTTATTCAATCCACATTAACCTTAGCAATCAACCTTTTGCCACGGACTATGTTATTTTTCGCCATTAGTTCCCTGTTTTTACCATTGTTCTTCCGTGGATAGGACCCTTTTTCATGAGTATCCTTCTTATATGCCTATGTCATCCTTTGGTACTCATGCCGCAACTGTTTCAGGTTCAAGGGTATCCTCTTAGCTATTTTTGACGCCAAATAGAGCTTCTTTTGAATCTCTTTTTACAAGTTGTCCATTTATAGGACTCCCCGCCCTTATGGAGTTTCTTTAGGCCTAGGTCTGACTCCTTCAAAATAGACTTGACTGCCGAGTTAACTCGTCCGTTCAAGCTCGTTAATAATATGTGAACGGGCATCTGCGTTGGTGGTAGGTTATCTCTTTCTCGGACCATGCGGAATATTACGAGAAATGATTACTCTCTTTTCTTTTTTGAATTGAGAAGAGTATTCTCAGGTATAGGTTTATCACTTTTCCGGACCCGAGGGACTAAATTTACGGAAAAGGAACACCTGGTTTGAGCTTAGTTTTCTCTTTTTCGTGCTCTAGACCTAAACATGAAAAAGATTCCGAGTGTACTTTGTGTCTGTCATGCTCGTTAAACACTTAAGAACAATGCAACGAGTTTATTGTTGTAAGCCCCATTTCTCGTAACCAAATGGATCTTTCCAAGTGATCTTGCTTTCCTTCACACTCGTAAACCTCAAGCTATTTTATGCTGTTTTGGAAGGAGCGTTGGGTAGGTGGTAATTTAACCTTTTTTGGACCTCCCTGACTAAGTACGAAAAAGGTTCACCTTTTCTTCTTCGGAAGTTAAGAGAGTTCTTCTATGGTTTGTTTTATACTTTTTTGGCCTCAGGAGACTAAATTGGACGAAAAAGGACCCCCCTGAAGTCTTCTTTGGAGTTTTCAGATTCTCTAAATGTGAAAACACCGATTGAGCATGTACTAGTTCGGGCTCATTAAATCCACGAATCAGTGACACTATCAAGCATTATTTTCCCATCTCTTCAAGCTTGTTAAAAAATGAAGAGGGAACCGAGTTGACTTTCTTGGACTCGTTAAAATTTAATAGGGAAGGTAAGGAAGAAGTTTTCTCTTGTTTTCAGTAATGGCAGCATGTCATCCTTGAACATAGCACTCTTTGTTTTCCGATATCCATGTTTCAGCGTCCACTTTTGTTTAGCTATTACTTTGAGTTTCTTACTCCTCCTCTTGTCCATTATACCCGGGGAATCTGATCATGTCTCTTGCATGACAGATAAGTCTAGTTGTTCTATTTATAAGTTATACGCTGCCTTGGGTCATCTCTGTGTTGTGCTCATTGTTCAAGGACTCTACCCAATGTCTGATCTATAGCCTGATCCCATCATTGTTATATCTGTTACCCTTCTTTTGCCCAGTTCCTAGTCACTCTTGTGATCCGTTGGAGGATCTATTGCCTTCCTTATCACAGCATGGTTCCGTTTCAGCACTTCTTGATGACGAAGACCTAGAGTTTTGACGATTGTACCTCAGGATTCATTTTCATCATTGGTGAATTCCTTTGCTTCAGTTGTCGATTAGCCCCTATTGATTGACAAACTGTTGAATCCTTTCCATGTTCGACATCAGCTTACCCTTATTCACATGGCTTGGATTGTACCGGTTCTTTGGGATCCTTTATGAAGACCTTAGTCCCTCACCTATGGACTAAGTTGCGCAAGTTTATGTTCTATTCATCTACACAGCTTCCAGATCTTTGAAGACTCATCATTATTGTATATTGTGGCTTCGATCCACCTTTGTAATATACGTGGTTTTATACTCGTATCATATGATGTAATCAAAAATTGTAAAGGAGCTAGTGTTCCAGTAAATTAAACATAGCATTCTCAGATGTAACTTTGTATATGACATTACTATGTATTTGTTTCAGGTACTCTCTTTGCTCCATTGGATTTCTGAGTTCTCCAAAGATAAAGATTATAATGTATTTCAGCCATCGCTTTCCTCTGACCTCACACATTAGGGGGCATCTGTTATCCACCTGAATGGCACCTCTCCGTCTGAGTGCCGACATCCCTCATGTTGGCACACAAAAGGACATCTATGGATTGAGGGTTGCCCTAAACACTATAGATGGGCTTATTATGAACTACATTCATCATCCATCCAGCTGGTTATTTTTACCCTTTTGCTATGTCAAGTCACATACGTGACTCTCTATATATGCAACTCGCGTGTTATATGCGAGTGTCGGTTGTTGCAGGTTGCGTATGGATGTATATGCGGGTTGCTCTTATAGCAACTCGCGGATCATACGCAAGTTGTCAGTCTTGATACCTGCGTATATATCCCTTTGACATTAAAAATAAAAACACGCGATTACTTGAGATTAGTTAAGCCATTTACCTTAATCTCCTTAACTGTCTCAACCTCCTCAACCTTCGAAACTGCCTTATTTCACCATGTATAAATACAGGCCTTGTGGAGGGTGTTTGGTACATACACTTGGAGAGCAAAGTTATGTTGGTGGAGTTTATACAGAAGTCTTTGGAGCAGTGGAACTTATAATCCTTTGGTTGCAGAGGAGTCCTTGTCTCAGGCGTTGGGTTGTAATCTGAACTCTTTCATTATTGTTAATAAAGAGAATCCTTATTCCATATGTGTCTTGAATGTATCTCATGTATTGTGGTTTGATAAATGTTTATGTTTCAGCATTCTGTATATGATTTATTTAACGTGTTTATATATATGAATCATCTTGTATTTGGAAGATTGATCCTTGACAGGTGAAGGAGAAAGCATCCCTGAAGACTTTGGAGGAGAAGCAGAGCGGAAGAGGACAAGCTAGGATCAACCGTCGTGTATCGGATGAGTCATTCCCATCCTCCTATTTCCTTTACTGCACTCTAGAGTCAATTGTCTGCAAGTTTATTAAGTATGTTGGTAACCCCAGACCTTCGGTTATAAGGTGTTTATTCCTGTACAACAGTGCAGCTGTCAAACTAGGTTTTGACTTTCCTGGAGACTCACTAACCCAAAAACCTCGATTCCAGGCTCAATAGATGCACTCTAGGAGGGCGCAACTTTCTATGAAAACAGTTTTCCGAAAATGAAATTTTTTCCCGAAACCCTAATTTCTTCTGGGGAGAGAGAGAGGATTATTTCACCTTGTGAAAGCTGTCTTATTCAGGCTAGTTCTGGTACCATGTTAAAATTCCATATGCTAAGCTAGATCATTAGCATTTAATTTCCATTTCATAACAAAAGCATATAAACAGGATCACTGAAAGAAACAATATCACAAGAACAACACAGATTTATCCTGAGAAAACCCTAAAGGGAAAAACCCAGCAAAAGCTTCCTTAATATAGATGTCCCAAAAAGATAGAAGGTAAAACCCAAAAAAACTAATCCTCCTTCTTCTCCAACCACAACTCTCTCTCTCTCTCTCTCTCATGCGCCACACAAGTGAGTGTGTGTGTTCCAAATGAGGAGTGCCACACCTCTATTTATATTCTTTCATTCACTTAATAATTAACTCAGTTATGTAGGTTCGAGTAATCCTAATTTAATCTTGTAGGCTCGAGTAACCACAACTGGGGTACTAATGACCCGACTTACAATTTGAGGGGACTCCCTCATGACTCTTATTAGTTCTCCCGATTAGAAATATCGGGGTATAAAGAAATACAAGTGATACTCCCGGTAGGACCATCGGGGAGCACAAAATATATATATATAGAATATTCTTCGAAGTTAAAATATTTCAACAGTTTAGACCTTTGTAATCCATGTATAACCTGAAAGATCCATCCTTCTTTTGAACTAGCACTGCTGGATCTGCATAAGGGCTTCTCCTCTTTGAAATGACTCCACATTTTAACAAATCTTGGGTTAACCTTTTGATCTCTTTTTTATGGTGATGTGGATATCAGTACAGTTTGATATTGACAGGTTTTGCCTTTGGTTCTATCTCAATCATGTGCTCAATCTTCCTGTTTGGTGGGAGCTCCATCATAAGCTCTTGGAACACCTTGTAGTGTTTTTGGATTAACTGTTGGATCTTTGGTGGTTTGTAGTCATCTCCTTTACATGTTAGCAACTCCATCTCTTGACACTGAATTATGTAAGAAGGTGCTCCTTTTCAAATTAGTCTTTTGGTCATGTTCCCATATTTTGACCACCAAAAGTGTGGACTATGCTAAACACCTAGGGAGACTAAGTGGCATTAATTAATTAGCGTAGGGAAATTTTTACTTAGTAATTATTATTAAAGCATTTACTTGGTTTTATTTGTTGTCATTATTGATTAATGAAATAATAAATATGTGGAATTAAGCTTGCCATGTCAAGAGGGCACAATGGGAAATCCAACTTGCCAAGGAGGAGAATTGGAAACTGTCATATGATTGACAAAAGCCAAGAAAATATGTCATAATGATAAGCAGGAAACATTAGACCAAAGGAGAGCGTAGTTGTTATTTAGGAGTTCAGTGACAAAAGCAGAAGACAGAAAAGCTATCATAAGGAAAAACAGGAAACAATTGACAAAGGAGGGTGCAGTTTCCTTTTGGAGTTCAGTCATAAAAGCAGGGAAACCCATAAAAGTTGTCGTCAGAAAAAATAACAACTATGGGCCAAAGGAGGGCGTAGTTTCTAAATTGGATGGAAGACAATGATAGGGAAACATCTTAGTGACATCAACTTGCTAAAATTCTCAAGGAGGGCACATTCATGGTTAGGGTTAAGGTTGCTATGTGGATGACTTTCTCTCACAGGTCACCTACCTACTCAACAAGTTCCCCATGGATCTATTTAAAGGCAACTTGAGCTCCTTTACTCAGTTTGGTTAATGTATGTTTGGTATTGATTGGAGCATAAGCTTCAATACTAAGTGGTGAGTGTCAGTCTCTTGGGTGTTGTGCCCTAAGTCCCTTGTTCCCCTTCTCCCCTCTTCTTCCCATCTTCATTGCAGGTCTTACTGAAGCTAAGGAGAAGCTTTCATCTATTGAAGGAGGTTGTTTGTAGATGTTGATGTCTCTTTCAGTCCATTATTAGATCAGCTTGGAGAGCTTTGAGGCCTCCTATCAGTGGCATCCCTTCCTCTTCTCTTTTTCTCTTTGTTCTATGATCTTCTAGCAATTTTGGAGCTATGTAATGGAGATTTCAACATAAATATGGTATGATATATATACTGATGCCTAATGTACTGTTAAATATTTGGTTCAGACTACCTTGGGAGCACTCCCAGAGTTTGTGAGGTCCAGGGATTGAATTTCTTGGGTTTCCTAGCTCCGGAGTCATAATTTTGGAGTTGTGCTATGAGAGGTTACCTCTGTGAATCTTTTGAGAATTATTTCGAGCCTCGTGGTCCTAATATGTTATTGTTTATAGTCTCTGCAGGTTTCATAAGATTTTGACCTTTTTTGACTGAGTTTAGTATCAATCTTTTACACCCTACCTAGATTTCATTGCTAAAATGACTAGTTTTCCAATTGGAAGCATTTTATGTACCTAAACAATTCCATTTGTTTTAATTTGTTCTAAACATTAGTTAACACCATAATGATGACATCCCATGTTTAAAAACAAATTTTAGTGCCTCTCTTATTGCATTTGGAAAGCGCCGAATCTTGACTAGTTGCACTATCCTAGTAACTAGTTTTCATAGTCCAACCCTTAATCTGCCTTGTGATTGTCTAAAATTGTTTAAAACCTGAATAAACCTTTATATACCAGTCTGATAACCTTATTACCAAGCCAAATCAGTCTCCTCAACCTACTGGTTGATTGGACATGAGAAAAGTTCTTCCTAGTTTCACGGTTAGGTGACCTAGAAGTGTGGGAGTAAGTTTTAGCATAGCTCACTCTGAAACCTAAATGGTCCCTGATCTAAATGTGTTAGGGAAGACACTCTATCAGTCCTAAATTCTGTTCTTGGTTGCTTCCCTCAGCCCACTTCCCTATTCATAAATTTACCAGCAAAAATACCCTATTTGCCTAGTTCAAATTTGATTGCTTTAATGCACAAGTTTTATATCAGAATTTTACCTTTAATTGGTAGCAAGTTAGTGTTCTGATATGTACATCAAATCTCGGAACTTTACACTTTCCATCTATGTAATCAATTGAGTTTGGGGTGGTTGGAAACTGTACAGTTTGTGCTTTTTCCCTAGCCATTTGAACTTGATGAAGTGCTCTTGATGGTTAGCGGAGTAAGTACCCAATGTTTGCAACCATTGGATCCCCAATACAACGTCTACTCCTCCAAGAGGTACTGCAAAGAAGTCGTATTTTATGCTATACTCTTGCATTTGTAATTTAAGCTTGTGACATTTTCCCACATTTTCAATCTTCTTGCCGTCTGCTACCATAACCTTCATGTTAGGCATTGAGAAAACAAATAAGTTGAATATCTTAGCAAGATTAACATTAATAAAGTTATGGGTACTACCGATATCTATGAGAATGGAAACATTGTTGTTTTTTGTATGTCCCTTTAGCTTTAGTGTTTGTGGTTTGGATATCCCTGTAATGGCGTCTAATGAGATCTTTGGTGTATCATCTTCTAGTTTTGACTGGCAATCATACTGGGTTCCTGTATTCTCCTCACTTGAATCTTCATTTTCCGGGACTTTTTCTTCTTCTTCGGCTTCGCAAGCATACGATTTTGGGGGGTTGCTCCTTTGCAGGCATCTATGCTTAGGATCTGATTTCTCTCCACAATGTTTGCACTTTCCTTCCTTCATATCCTGGGCTTCTAAACTAGGTTTTGCACCTTCCCTTAGATGTAGCGGCGTATATCTCGAATTTCCCGTATTCGCTAATTGGGAAGGATTCCTCTTGGAGTAGTTTTTTTTGAAGCTAATTTGAGCGGATCTTTTAAACTTGTTCTTGGCGATCTTAGCGTTACATCTTGCCTTCTCCATGGTGGAGGTGTTATGTAATTCTAACTCATCCCTAATGTGCGGTTTTAGTCCATGTATGCATGTTTGCAGATGGTGGTCATCAGTTAGTTCTAGAAGTCAAGTTGCCAAAGATTCCCATTCACATGTGTACTCATCTACACTGCCCTTCTATTGCAATCTGGTGATCTTGGCAAAGAAGTCCTCGGTTACGCCTTGAAACCTCTTAAAAAGATCTTTCTTAAAGTTATTCCAACTAAAGGAATAGACTTGGGTTGTCGTCTTCCACCACATGTACCAATTTTATGCATTTTCCTCCAATTCCATGGTGGCGTACTTAATCTTCTCGCTATCATAAGGTATGTTATGGATGTCAAAGTATTTCTTTGCTTTATTGATCCATGCGGTGCATTGCTTTTTCTCACCATCAAATTTGGGTAACTCCATTTTTACCCTTATTTGGTACCCATGTGTTTGGGGAATTGATATTGACGGAATGTTAAAAGAAAGGAACTTCATGGGGCGACGTCGTGTTGTGTTGGCCTGGCGTTTTAGGCGTATTTGGAGGAGGTGTATTGAAGGGGTCTGTTGCCGCCTAATACACACTTTATGACACGGGGAAGTCTCCAACCTGCTTTTTGTGTCCTTGGGGGCAAGTTAGAGTTGGGGACCACTGTCACCACAGTCTCCCATCTCCTCCGTTTAGGCCAAATCCCAACAAAGCCAAGGGGGGTAGTCCCTATAGGAAGGTTTATTGACAATTTAGTTAAAGGGATTTTATTTGATTAAGGTTACAAAGTTACAAGATCAGTGCCTAGATTAAATGGAGTCAAAAGATTACAAGTTACAAACTTACAAAAAAATTAAGAATGATTATCCAGAGTTGTCTAAGCTATAAGCAAGATCTACAATATTAACATCATGAACAATGTAAATGAATTACACAATATGAACAAGTGCTAAAGAATGGTTAAACAAATATACAATGATACCTGAAAGGAAACAAGATATACACTAGATGAACAAGTTATTATGCCAAAGATCAAACGACAAATTGCTTTCAAGTTACAAGATTAAACAATGTTTTACTCAAGTGTGCCACAGTACTCTTAAGATATTATATTTGAAAGTGCAAGGTACTGAAACGAAATTGAGATGCTTGCAAGATGTGCTTGTAAAATGAAAACCTTGAAAAGTAAGGACTTTGAAGCAAAAACAGAAACAGAAATGTGGGTAAGACATTTTGCAATGTCTCTTGGTTCGTTTTAATAAATTTTATTAAAGTTGAAGTTTTTGATTAAGTTTTAGATCCGGTGGTGTGACTACCCCAACTTTTTATCCTTCAAATCAAAGAGGGAGTGCTGGGCTCTCAACAAAGTGGAAACAAGTCCACCCGTAGATCCACAGGTCAAACCCCAAGTGCTTGGTGCTCAACAAGGAGGACGCAAACGCCGTGAGACCCCCAACAGTCTCTCACCCCCCGTAGCTTCCAAGGTCACTCGTTTTTAGTTGAAGAGAACGATATGAAAGTGGATGCCTATTACTAAAACTTATTTAACCATCCGTTGTTTCTTAGAAGACCTCGGAGGGCAATGACTGAGTAGAGGAGGAGGGGCTAAATAAGTTGGTTAATTTCCAATTTATAAAAGCAAGTACAAAAGTAAATTACAGATTGACTTACAATAAATAAAGTGCAGCAAGGAAATTACAATTTAAACAATCAACAGAGTCAACCTATGCTTTATCCCTTATGGGAGGTGTCGGTACTTGATCTTTGGATAATAGAATAAATTTACTTTGCAGAAACTTAAAGATTTGCAGGAAACAAATGTGAGCTAATTAGATTTCCTAAAGCCCCTAAGCCTTTCCTCTTTTCATACGCTTGATCCGAGTTCTCTAAAGGGAGATAACAGAGGGCAGCGGATACACAGACAGTTTAGGTTGTATATTCTTTCAAAACAGTAAACTAGGTGACAGAAAGTAAATATCTATCTGAATGCTTCGTTTGGAAAAGAAATGCTTGAAAATAGACTAATCTAAACAAAATATACTAACCACACATCAATCTCCCTAAAGGAGAAGGTGGATTAAAAAAATCTGGAAAAATATTAGATCTACTTGAAAATGAAAGCACAACTAGTGATCTACTTCCTACCTAATTACAATATGATTGCAAATTACTTTGAAAGCTTTTAGAGAATACCCACGAGGAGACTCTCCCAGGGCTTACAAAATAATAAAAAAAATGAGAAAAGATGAGGGTTTGAACTGCTTTGAAACCAGTTGAAAGTTGAGGTGTTTTCGATGTGATTTGGGCAGAACCTCCCTTTGTAAACTGTAAAACCTGCTAAAAACCAGCAAGCAAAGCTTGCTGGAAAATAACAGAAAACTCAAAAGGAAGTTAGAAAATGTAAGTATAAAAATACAATAATTTTACAGTAAAAATCTGGGTTTTAAAATATCAGAAAATTGAATATTAGAGTGCTGGAAATTGCATTTCCATCCACCTAAAACGTAGTAAGAAATCAGATCTGAAATATATATTAAAAATATAACATGGATCTATTAAAGAAAACTAGATTTTGCTACTAAACAATAACAAAAATACCAGTTCCTAAAATAGAAAACAAGATTAGAGAATAAGGCCTTAGAGGGAGCAGTGTGTTATCAGAACCGGCCCGGAACCGGCAAAACCGGCCGGTCTGACCGGTTCACAGGGTCAGCCGGTCCGGTTCCTTAAAAAAATTTGCAAAACCGGAAAAAAGTCCAAACCGGCCGGTTCCGTACGGAACCGGTCGGTTCAGAGGCAACCGTACGACCGCGAGCTGGGGACCACGTTTTTTTAAATTTAAAAAAAAACAAAAAAAAACACCTAAACAACTACACCTAACCTAACCCTAAGCCTATCCTAACACTATTTAAAGACCCCCCCACCCCCTACATTTCTCACACTATTCATTG
>LPNX011024584.1:461252-516637 GCA_001517045.1 Pseudotsuga menziesii
GGCCAGGTGAATCAAGTGGGGCTCAAAATCCCACTCCTGAAGAGGATGAAGAGGATGAGGATGACGATGAGGAGGACGATGATGAGTAGTAGACTATTAGACTCTAGTAGTACTAAGTAGTGGCTAGTAGGGTAGTGCCATATGATCACTTTATTGTTATTCATTAGTACTATGGTTTATTTTTGGATTGTAGGGGCCATTTAGAGCCTCTTTGTTGATGTACTTTGGTTCAGAACCTCACAGATGTATTACACTAGGTGCTATTTTGGATATTTGCACCCATATTTGCTATATATATGAGAAACTTTGCATATTTGTGTATTAATGGTTTGGATTCATATGTATGCACATGAATATATATGTTTTTTTACAAAATATGAATATTTTATATATTTTTTAGTCAGCCGGTTTTTTACCCGGTTTTTTTCCGGTTCCGGTCCGGTTCACATTTTGGGCTTCGCCGGTTCGATGACCGGTCCAGTTCTGATAACATTGAGAGGGAGAACTTTTCCAAGCTTGGATCTTTGCAAAGAGTTTAGCTACAACTGCAAAACTCACACATAGAGATGAGAACACCATAAATCATGCAAAAACCTTTACAAAATCTTATAATATTAATTTCAAGTGCAAATAAAAAAACTTCTACCTACAAGTCTCTCCACAAAAAGCTTTGTGGAGAGCTTCTATGATAAATAATGCAATAATAACCAACCATAAACAGTACTCTTCAAGCCACAAAATGGGTGCACCAATAAATGTATTCGCCAAAGATTGATGTATTATAAACCCCAATAGGGCAACAACATTACAATAGCCAAAGAAAACTTGAGAGAGAAGAATAGAGAAGAGAGGGAGAAGAGAGAGTTTTGGTAGCATAACCATGCTCCAAAGAATGATGTTAAAATGAGAGGAGGGGCCTCTTGTTTATAGTTGAAAAGATTCCAAACCCGCTCCAAATCAAGGGTCCAAAACATAGATCTAAACTGTAGCTCTCCTCCACCCTTAGATCTAGGTTTGTTGACTTTACAAGCCATCCACCAATCATAAGCAAGGGTGCCTCTTCAAATCAATGGTAAAAAAAATAGATCCATGTCAAAATGAAGCTTAACCCTTAGATCTAGGGTTTCCATGATTCAAGTGGGGCTTCCTTTGACTCAATTTTTTATTTTTATTATTTTTAATTTTTAATTTTTAATTTTTGATCTTTGATTATATCTTTTATTTTTTTATCTTTTATTTCAATCTTTCTATTTTTATATTTTATTTATTTTATCTTTTATTTTTTATTTTTTATCTAGGGCCTCCTTTGACTCAAATTTTGATTTTTATTATTTTTATGTTTTAATCTTTTATTTTTTTATCTTTTATTAAGACAAGAGGGGTGCCCCACTTAGGAAATCTTCAAAAAATTATTTTGACCATTAGGGGGGGTTATTTAAATAAAAATTAACTATGCTTAGCCATCCCCTAAACTTAATTACCATGGCCTTATTTGATTTTTTTCTTCAAAATCAAATAATTTGAATTTTCACCCTACGAAATTAAATTAATTTCCTAAGAAAAAATACCTTGTCCTAAGCAAAATTGGTCTAACTTCCTAACCCCTTGTCAGAATGACATGGGACTTGAACCAATGGCTTAGGGGGTGTCATAGCATTTTCATTTGCATTCATAGCCCCTATTACAAAATGCCAAGGTTCAAGAGATTACATTATTACATCAAAACTTAATTAATTAACTTCTAAAAAATAAAGTTAATTAATTAGGAAAAAATCAAAATAAAAATAAAAATCCTAACGAAATTCTACAAAACTACAAGATATGGCTAGCATGGTCATGGACAACAACTTGAAACCTTAGCCACCTTATGGGCTTGATTATCAGAACACCAATTCACCACTTTGGAGGATTGGTGAGTGAAAAACCCAACACGTTAAAATTGTTAATTAACAAAATTAACTGGAAGGGGAAAAAACATTCGGTGAAAAGGACTTACTTGATAATAAAGTCCATGGTGACATCCTTAGAGGAATGACCCATGCTGACATATAAAGTTACATTAATTATCTTACACAGGGGAGCAAACATTTCGTGTATAAAAGGGGCAAAATTGCCCCGCTAAGTAAAAATTCCCTAGAATTTTTCCATGGTACAAACTGCACAGAATGTACATGAAGTTGCCACCTAGTTGAAATAGGTGGGCAACAGGGTCTAGGTGTGGATTATGGCTAGGTGGGAGGGAACGGAGTGTGTTGCGGTAGTCTGGCCAAGATATTGTCGAGAGACTCTTGAGTTTTCTTTTGATCTTCCTTCAATGCATTGATGACTTGCTCTATTCCTGCCTTGAGTCCGGTTAATGCATTATTATTTTTGTCAATTTCCACCTTGAGTTCTGCATATTTTTTGTTGACTTTTTCGTCCAATTGGTCCAATCTGGCATTGACATCTCCCATTCTGGCGACTATGGGAATTTTCTCTATGTTGAACCTTGATTTATTTTTATTGGCGGTCTGAAGCCAACCAACCACGGTTTTTTTTTATATAATTATGATAATAATATTATTATTATAATATGTATTTTTATTATAGGGTGGATTAACGAAATTTTAATAAAATAAAAATATTATATAATAATATGAATATTATTAAATAATATAAATATTATTATATTAATATTTTATTTTATTAATATAAGGGATTACTGGTTGTGGCGGGAGTAGTGGAGGTGTTGTGAGAGGGGAGCACTCAGGAGGGCGCGTGGGTAGTACGGACGGGTTGAATGAGAGGGGTATCTAGATAGAGGAGGTGGCGCAATAGGCTGTGGAAGGAGGGCGCAACAAGTGGGGAGGGAAACAACGTGGGAAGGGTGTGCTGGCGGAGGTGAAGATGAGCTACGAAATGTAGGACACAGGTGGAGGTGGCGCGCAGAATGGAGGTGAAGGAGATGGGCATGAGGGAGATGGAACCGATTGGGGGGGGTGCATAGGCCTGTGTGCAATGAAGAGGAGGTGATGGAGTAGGCTAGAAGGTATGATCTGCGTGGAGGACGCGATGAGTACATGTAGAATGATGAATAGGTGGGGCAGTGGGATGGAAGGAAAGACACACAACAGAGGATGGGGGTATGCAAGCGTGGAGGCTAGTGTAGGGAGAATACATAGGAGTGAAAGATGGAAGGAAGGTGAAGGATGGAGAGTGGTTGTGGAAGTGAAGGAGGATGGAGTATGCACGTGGGAATGTAGTGGGCAGTCGAAAGAAGGAGCGCAAGGGAGAAGGAGAGTGTGGTGAGTGGTGCAAGTGCGAGTTGGATCGGATGTAGGAACAACGACGATGGAGTACGGATGACAGACAACGGAAATGGACGGTGCAATGACGTAGGTGGCTTGGGCTTTTGGATGGTGACGATGCTTGTAGCGGCTGCCAATCTGCTCTGATGCCAGTGTGATGCTAAAAAACAATAACACAAGATATGATAAATAAATTTATTTTTATAAGAATTGTCTGATGATCTTTTACAAAGGAAATTCTCGAATATATATGTCTTATTGGGTTTTTAAGGGGACTTTTCATAAGGTCATAACTCTTAACTTATTATTTTATTACATTATATTTTTTTAATCTTTTTTTGTATTTTATATAATTATTTTATGTATAACATTTTCCATGCCTGCTATTTCCCACGAAGGTGCGCCCTCCTTCCTTGAATAACCCATTGTTGCAATACGCCCTTCTTCTCCACACAAACGATGCCAAATAATTCTCAGATCTGAAGTAAGATAAACTTTTGATTACAACAAGAAGCAAGTGAGAAATTTGAGGCGATTCCTCCTCAATGAATGGCTAGGATGGATAGTCTAACCATCGAAACCATTCACCTCCTCCTAGGGTTTTGTCCAAGAGAAACTTGAAGCTTAAGAGCTGACAATTTCAAAAATGCAAATAGACAAGAATGAGAGAATGAGCTCTTGTGTCTCATTAAAATATTAAAAAGTGACTTTGTATGAGAAAGCGACCCCCATTCACTTTTTTTTTAATTTCAAAGTAAGTACTTTATAGCTTAACTTTTACTTCCCACTCACTTTATTATAAAATGACTTTAAATAAATTAACTACTAATGTCACTTTATAAAGTTCTTTTAGCCTCGGTGACATTAATAATTAATTAATTTATTTTTTCGCTGACTATAGCCTATGGGAACTAGATAGGCTAGTGCATCGCATCCAGGAGTCATCCGAAAGGGGGCATTACAGTCATCCCTTCCCGAAATTGCTTTTCCTCGAGCAACTGCAAGTTGGGGTGCAATATCTGTTCATTCTCCCTAGTGGCATCCTTTACAGGAATATGTCTCCATCTGATTAAGTACTCTCGGATAACCTTGTTCCTCAACCTCCTCTCACATACATCTAGGATTCCCTCAAGATCTAGTAATAACTGCCCTTTCTCATCCAAAGGTGGTAACTCTACCGAAGCCGTGAATTGTTACCCAAGTACCTTTTTGAGACACGAGACGTGGAATACATTGTGGATCTTGCTCCCCTCTAGAAGCCCTAACTCATAAGCCACCTCTGGAACCTTCCTAACAACTTTGTAGGGTCCGTAAAAACGTGGCTTCAATTTTTTTGTACAACTCTTCTTTAGTTAGGACTGACGATAAGGTTACAGTCTCAGAAATACTAAGTCCCGTACCTTAAAACTACGTTCTATCCAGTGCCTGTCTGCATAAAATTTCTGTTGATTTAGGGCCTGTTACCAACTATTTTGTACAATAGTTGAACTTCCTATTGAGTCGCTAGTTATTGAGCATGATGAATGCTCATCTCTAGAGTTCAGAAGTTCAGTGTGCTCTAGAGTTAGCCAGTTTTGGCTAAGCCTTTTTATTATTTGTAAATACATGTTCATACCCCCTTGGGGAAATTGTAAAAAATGACCTAGCATTTAAATTTTTATAAAAGGATCGGCTTCCCGGACTTGAGCATCAAGCCGACTAGCCTAGAGTGTTTTTTCCCTTGGTTGTTATTGGTTGTTGAATAAATGACTAATAATTTCTGAGTTTTTCACTCACACCTCCAAAGCTGGGGTAGTTGTCTTGGTGTTTCAGCCTTGAGAGGTTATTAGAGCCTTCGTGTCAATGTTTTTCAGCATGTTAGGCATTCGAATTGAGTCGTATGAACATGTACTAGGTCTCCCTAGAGTTTCATTTGATTCCAAGAAAAAATAAATTTTCCGCAAAATTAGGCCATTTTTTAATGGTTTAATTAAAAAATTTCAAAATGTAATAGAAGTCAGATACGGAGTCTGTTTCTGACATGGGGACACTCGTTTTCACACTCGAAGCATCCACTTTACCCCAGGGATCACTTTCCACATTAGTCGGGTAGCCGAAACACCCTGTGGAGCATTATTCAGCTAAAGATGCATCAGAAGGGCATTTTAATGCTAAATTACACCATTTTGGCACCATGGTCAAACTTTGGAAAGTAAACAAAATCAAAGTCAATTTAAAAAATATTTGTGTGGGGTGACATGGCATGGGTCCCCCTAAGCCTCACGTTCCTTCTCTACTCAAGTTTATGTTAAAATATTGCTTGCATGGGGAGAGTTGAGTTCATGTGACATGGGATGGGTGACATCATGAGCACTCACGCTAGCATGAGTGAGGCCTAGGATTTGGAGCATGTGTGGTCCCCATTTAAATAAAAGGTTTGAATATTAAAGCGTTGGTGCTTTCAAACATTGGTTACTTAATGGCTAATGTGAAAAGAGTTTGACGTGAGCATTCATGCTAGTGGTGGATGCTAGCAAGCGGGGAATAGGGGTGGACCCCTTCCACTTGGTTTTGCTTCGCATTATTTGAAAAACCTTGGTTTATTATTTTTAGAGGTAGCGAATCATGCATTGTGGTGACCTCACCCACCTCCTCACCTACCTTGGAGCTCACGCATAGTGAAGGAAGTCGATTTGGAGTTGGTGTGTTAGATCGGGTGTGTTGGCAGACCACTGGTGAGTTAAGTGAGAGAGGTGTCAATCACCTCTTCACTTCCTCTTCACTTCAACTCAGTTAACTCTGGGTTGTTCTTCAGTTCATTAAATCCCCCTTGGGGTTTGGTTTTTTGTATAAATAGAGGCTCTTCTTCCTCATTCAAAACGGAAGCAAGGAACCTCTGCTCATGTACTATTGTTGTTTATTTGAATAATATTGAGACTTTGGATGTCCATTGGTGTTGATGTTCATGGTGAATGGTGTATGTGTAGACACTGAGAGGGGGGGGTGAATCAGTGTAAAGCAATTTTTACAACTTTTCTTAGTTAGCTTGACACAGATAACTACCAATACATCATTCCAATATTTTATCCATCATATCATAAACATCTTTCATATCATCATTCATATAGCATAAGCATTTAGATCATCAGAAACCATAACACAACTGAACACAACACAATATAATTTTGTAATCTTTTTATATTATTTGGGTCCGGCTACAACCGTTAGGCGAAATCAGCACCTACTGATATGAAGAGCACCTACTCTTTATCCAGGACCCTGCCTAGTTTTCTTAGACCCTGCTAAGAAGGGGTTGAGGTATCCTAACCTCAAAAGCAAGACAAGCTTGCTTTTACAATACAGTAAATTCATGTAACCAACAAGAAATCTCTGACATATCAAAGCTGCTCATCTTCTCTGCTCATCCCATCAACTCTTCTGTACCACTGCTCACCGCTGCTCATGAATCTCTACTTATCTTCAGCTGGTCATCACTGTTGATCATCATCTTGGCGCATCATCTCTGTTGCTGGTCATAGTCTCAATCTCTGCTCAGACATCTATGCACATCAAGCAGCAATCACAGCTCCTCAATACATTGCTGAGTCATCAAGTTAGTAATATACCCATCAAAGTTTATTTGCACACTGCTGCTCAGCAAAGGTCTGCTCATCAACACTACTGCTAGCCATTCATTCTTTACTCATCACCATCATGTCATGGATGCACTGCTGTGTATGTAACACCTCAAGAGTGTGTAGCTTTGTTGCTGCACAAGTGAACCAAAAACAATTCTGTGGTGTCCTCTGTCAAATATGCATATAGACTTTCTCAGGCCAGGCTGATAAGGTGTACCAATGATATCTTATCTGTCACTATCCCAATCACCACTGCTATCATTATTAAGAAAGTTTGCTTCAGATCACAAATCAACTCTGTCAAAACACACTGGTAGCTTCAGAATGACTGTGGTTTCATCAAAGAAGGTCTGCTTTATCTCCTTACAAAACTGATGCTATACTGAGATCAAGACTTCTCACTTCTTCAGATCTTTTGTCACTTCTTCAGATCTTTTTCCACATTTCAAATTGGTGTGGTTTCATCATACAAAATAACACTTCTCACATAATCTCTGTCCCAAAAACAAAGAGCGTGTAATGTATTGCTGTAGGTGAGTGCTAACACGATAATATTCAGACTCTCCTTATCAGCAGCAACAGTCAAATATCATCATAAGTGAACTTCAATAACCTCTGTTAAATAACCAGCCACACAGAGAAAGCTACAAGAAAAGAGATGAACTGCTACAGGACAAGAGATAAGTTGCTAGAATAAAAGAAAAGGTCCTTTCTCAACAGCAGAGATAATTGTAGAAAGGAATAATAACTTGCACTCTGAATACCTGAACTTTCTTCACTTTAAAACCTTTACTTAATAGATTGATGTTGCCCAATGTGAACGTATGAACCCAAGATAGTCAAGGATGCCCAATACTAAAAGTCATGTCATTCACAGGCTTAGAATGGTTGATTTGATGAGAGCTTCAGACCTGGAAATGATTTGATATTGGCCCATTTTATAAGCACAGTTAATGATCTCTCTATACCTCACGCTAGATGTCAAGTCTGATATTGCAGAGAAAAAGATTGAAAAAGGAGACCACATATACAGAAGTAATAAACTCAACCTCTGAAGATACTCAGGTGCTCTGCCTTTATTGATCTCAGATATGCTCCTTTGTTGCTTAAGAAACGAAATTGCCTCAGTCAAAACGAGCTCAGCTTATCTACTGAAAAATTCAGTCCATAGCCCACGAATTTCCTGAGCTGCTGTTTTCCTCAGAGCTCCACCCCGAAATTTCCTTCAATGCTGCGATCTGCTCCAAAAAAAATTACTATCAAAATTCTGCCTCTCTGTACCTGCGAAATTCTGCCTCAGTAACCCCCGAAATTTCCTCAGAGCTCAGCCTATTTCTCCACTTCGAAATGAATGCTTTGAAGCAATATTTATACTAATTTTTCTTCCTTAAATTGAGGGGCGACCTGCTATTAAAAATTCAATTTAAATATGAGCCGACTTCATACAATCTTTATTGAGCTGACATCCCAAAAATTAATTTAAATTGAGCCGACGTAACAATAAATTTTCCTTCTGGGCCGACATCACATTTCTAGCTGTAGTCTACAACTTCGTCAAAACCCCATTCCTGATCTATTACCTGCCAGGTATTTATTCCCAAATCCATGAATTTATAATTACATTCCATTGTCCATCCACACATCATTGGTGAAATTTCATCTACCATCTGAAAAGGCCCAATCTGGAACTTCATGCTCCTCCATTAACCTTGATCGATACCCCTCCTTTCTATTTTGCACGTTCAAGGATTTCTTCCTCCATAGAACCAACACTGACCAAAACAAAAACACGAACCTCCTTCTTTTGACCGATTCGATGTGCACGACCCTCTGCCTGCTGATCCATTTGGGGATTCCAATCACTATCAAATAATATCACAGTATCAGCAGTCTGTAAGTTGAGACCAATCCCACCAGCTCGGGTACTCAAACGAAACATGAAGTATGGTGAATCTGGCTCATTAAACTTCTGAAGTAAAACCCCTCGTTCTTCTGTTTTAGTAGTTCCATCTAATAAAAAATTCAAATAAATTTCTAGGATATCCATAAGACGAGTCATTTGAGAAAAAAAACAGCACCCTATGCCCTGCCCTTTGCAGCTTGGGTAGTAAGCTATCGAGCAGTTCGAGTTTCCCTGATGCCCGAACAATTTCTTCTTTTCTACGCATATCATACTCCCCAAAAAAAAAGTATGAATGATTACAGCATTTCCTGAGTTGCATAGATAAACTCAATAGACTCTTGGATTTACCAGAACCTTGTTTATCTTCTCCTCATTGAAGTAACTGGGTCTCCATTCACAATCTATTCCAACGATATTAGCATTAGAAAAATGGCATGAAGCTTCAGCCAAACCAACAATTGTTTCAACCCAAATAACATTTTCTTCTGAAACAAAGTCTTGCAACCGCAAATACTGAATCATAGGGTGAACTTCATTAACTGAACAGAATGGGATGTATGCTATGTCATGGCGAGAACAGAGATCAGCTGCCTTTTCTGCATCACCAATTTCTTGTGCCAAATCAACCTTGCCTTCACAATTTCTTCAAGGTTCTAAAAGCTTTCATGGCAAGAACAGAGATCAGCTGCCTTTTCTGCATCACCAATTTCTTGTGCCAAATCAACCTTGCCTTCACAATTTCTTCAAGGTTCTAAAAGCTTCCTCAGCGTCTACTAGAACTTCAAGACCATCTCTAGGGTTTTTAGCATGATCAGCTGGGTGGTGGCATCAATGACATCATGACCATGTTGGCATCAATGACAATTTCATCAATAGTATGCTCATTGAGGTAATATTGTTCTAGTTTGTTTATGCTTGGAGTAAATTGGTAATCGATCTAGCTTGGAGGGTTTTATTAAACACATGGGGTAAATATTTGACGCTTCAATTTATTTACTGATATTTTGGTTAATTGAGATTCGAGAGTAGCATTTTTATTAAGCTATATTCATGCTCCTTTTGGTTTCCATTTGTTAAATATACTAGATTTGATCCTTTTTGTGCAAGTGTGAACAGGTTTTTTGCAGGTTACGACGTTGGAGTAAGGGGAAGAGCTCAGTTGCATCGCCCTCTTCTTCAGACCTTGAGGAGTCTACATGTTCTTGTGCCCATGAATGCCATGCTTTCGAATCTCAGAAGGATTCAAGCTTGAGCAAAGCTTTCTCTTCTTCTTCTTTTAAACTCAAAATTTCTCTTTCTTCTGGTTACTTGTTAATTATGCTTAAGAAATAGATCTTCTCTTTCTTGCTTAATATTTCGATCTAGTATTCTTTAAGCATTCAGATTTAATTTGTTTTCAGAAGAACTTCATCATTCAATTAGGTCTAAAGCTAGAAATTTGTACTTACATGCAAAGAAAAAAAATTCAAAATTTTCATAAAGTACAAAATTTTTTCAATTTTTTTTTATTTTTGCATTGTCTTTTCCATCATTTTATAACATTGTTAGCTCGCTGGTTTTTAGCATGGCTGCGCATAAAAGTGAAGTTTTGGAGTGACCAAGATCATCAAGGAGGCCTCAGAACAAGCCGATGGACACCCACTTTGATATAGCTTCTTGATGCACCATTGTAAGCTTTTAGATCCAAGTTTATTGGACTAAGAAGCATTCTATCTTCATCATAAAAAATGTAAAATAATTAAACGAGACCAGTGGGGTAACCAACACCCACATCCCATCCACCCTTGGGTGATTTGCGTCTTGTGTCATTTTTCGTGACGAAGATGGAATGCAAAGAATTAAATGAGAGCATTGGGGTAACCAACACCCACATCCCATCCCCCCTTAGGGGATTTGCGTCTTGTGTCATTTTTCGTGAGATTGCTTTTTCTAACCCCACTACTTCACACTCACTTTTTAGTGCAGGGTGTATACTTATTTTACATTTTTTGTTTAATTCATTGTTTTACTTTTTGCAAAAGTAACTTAGAGATAAAACCATTCTTTGTCGCCACGAATTTTGCTCTCACCTCCACCCAAAGGGCTTGCCAATTAGTGGAGGTTGATAAAAAAAGTGATGCATAACTTTGGCCAACATATTTCTTGCATTAATAAGTATTTTACTTCTCTTGTTTCTTAACTTATGGCATAAAAAGAACCTAAAGACTCTTGAACTTGTCATAAGACAAGTTAAGAGCACTCTCTATCAGAGAGCATTCTGCATTGCACTAGCATAATAGATTAGATAAGACTCTTGAATCTCACCATAAGGTGGATCAGGAGAACTCTTTGTCGGAGAGCAGGGTTTGTTAGTAAAAATTGCAACTTATTGTTACGTCTCTAATAAAATAAACTAAGGCTCCTTCCTCTTATGCTCTACACTGATGTAGCTTGTTTGATTAGTTGGCTGTATCAGAAAGGGATACGAGTTACTAGCTTTAATAGGAAAATCCACACAAGTCATTTTCTCAAGAACTCGGGAGGTTGCAAAGGGTAATGACTACAAAGTCAGGGGGCTACTCCAAGCAGGTTCATCCTCACTCGGTTGGACACTTGGTATTATCGCTTTAGCACTCAGTTCGAAGGGGCTTGACTTGTTGGGCCAAACCCACAGTTGACCCACGCCCTTAATTACTCATTTAATAATCTAAAATTTACCAACCAAGACACTGCAATACTTTCACTAAGACTACACTAGCAACCCACATTTTCAAGCACTCTTTTTCATTTTGGCACTAGTCTATTCTGTTCTTTTTGCATAAGTGAATCACACAATGTGTCATTGAACTTTGTGTATCTAATTTGAGTTAAAGTGTTGCTAAGGTTAAATCTTGTTTGCAGTAATTGGTAATCTTTAATTTCATCCATTTCATATTAACTCTTAGATTTAGTCTTTTCTTTCGTAGACTAAAAACCATAGATTTTCTTCTAATAAGGACCACCCCGTTGGCTTCGTTAGGAGTTAGCCTAAACAGAGGAGTTGGGATCAGGTGATAACACTTGGCTCTTTGCTTGCCCCCAAGGCCACACCTTTCCCATTAGGGAAACAACAGTCCAAAATATTTCTGCTGACGCTGTGCATTCGCCGGACAGCAGGGCCGCCTATAAGTTTTCCTTAAGGACCAAAGAATATCTTGACTCTCCTGTATCCAATCCGTCGCCTTGGTTTCCCTGCTATCCCCAAAGACCATGTATACAAATGTTGGGGCATAATACCCGTATAAGGCCCTGAATGGAGTCATCCCAATCGACGTGTGATAGTTAGTGTTGTAGCAATGCTCGCCTAAGTGTAGCCACCTAATCCACGCTCTCTGTTGTCTAGACACATAGTTCTGTAGGTATCCCTCAGCCCATTTAATCACAATCTCGGTCTCTTCGTCAGTCTAGGGATGGTAGCTAGTGTTGGGAGTCAACTCTGTACCAACCAATCTGAAGAGCTCCTACCATAAACCCCCTAGGAATCTGTTGTCCCTGTCACTGACTGTGTTCTTTGGTAAACCGTGTGTTACCAACTTATTTGTACCATAGTTGGATTAGCTGAGGAGCCGCCATTTGACAAACATGATAAATGTTTGTGTTCCAGTGTATCGGATAATCCGCCTTTTGTGTCTAGCCAGTTTTGGCTAGTCAGTTTTTGTTTTTTAAGTAATTATGACCATGGCCTTGCGGGGTTTGTAATAAAATGTGCTAGTAGGGTGTTTTGAGTGGTTTGGTCTCCTAAGACGTAGAATTTCAACTAAGGTATTCCAGGGAGTTTTTTTCCCTTGTCAATTATGCTTTGCCTATAGCTGAGTATAATTGACGAGGTTTTCTCCCGCTTCCTCAAAAGCTGGAATGCCCGATTTTGAATTCTGGGCCTTGGGGGGTTATTAGAGCCCAACTGAGTATGTATAAACCTACTAGACATTATTAGAATAGACTATGGTCATGTCCTAAGTCACTAGGACCCTAAGAAAAAATTCCAAAAGATTTTTACCAAAGGCATTGGATTTTGGGTTTATTAATTTTCTCAAAGTTTTTAATTAAATTTTTTCATAGTTTAAATGGAAAAATTTAAATTTGTAATATGTCAGTCATCCGAGACCCAACTTTAGTGATTGAAGGCTCTAACCTTAAGCCAAAAATCATTCATGATCAACCGGCCAACGATCCCAAAGTTTCAGATGTTCATTCAACCTCATAATTAATAATTTCTCAAAAAAGTCATTTACAGAGAAATTATTAATTAAAATATTAAAAATGAATATTTTGGAGAAAATAAAAAACTCTCCAAAATAAACCAAATTGAATAAAATAAAAGGCTAAATGACATGGCAATGGGCATTTATGATGATTCAACTCGGCACAAATCCTCTTCAGTCAACAATCAAAGAGCATTAAAGTCACATTTAGTTAGCAAACTCGTCCTCTTCAGCTAAGCTCACGAGTTGGGTGATTTGGAAGGCAATGATTGGTTTGATGATAATTATGGAGCAGGGAAATAAATGCAATAAGTGTATGGTGCAAACCCTAAGGGTTTGGCACCCATCATCACCAAACATCTCTTCCTTCAAGCCTTCATGCCTCTCCTCATGCTCACGTCCCTCTCTCCTCAGTGATGCGCCTTCACACGTGTGGGCTCCGAATTGGATGGATTTTGGTGATTAGGGTTGGGAGTGGGGGTGCCTTGCCTAGGTGGAGGCCACCCCTCACTCACATCAACTTTAATTTAGGTTTGGTCTCTCATTCATGTGCCGATTTTTGCTTAATCATGGGGATTGGCCCTCATTTGATGGAGTTTGGTTTTAAGGTTTCAGCCTTCTCTCTTTGTATAAGTAGAGGCTCTTTTGAGCTCTACGGGGTGGAACTTTTGTGGTAGAGCTACTTTAGAAAATTATATCCAGCATTTGCTTTGAATTGTTAATAAATATATTCGACTTTGGAGGTCTATGAGTTTTTGAATGTGGTGAACTTCTTATGGTTGAGGTGATATTGTCTCTAACCCCTATCTTTTAATGCTTGCATGTGATTAATTATTTTGCTAGCTCAAGAAGGCCATTGTTGGCATGGTAGAATAGCCATTTGTTGTTTCAATTTGGTTGTTTATGCAAAGTAGATTAGTATCTTGATGGACATGAGTAGTCAGTGATACGTAATGTTGATCTTGATTTAATTTTTTTAGCATACTAGCATATGATTTTGATCTCACTTCTTGTATTGAGTTTTGGTGTGTTATCAGGCTTCACAGATTGTAGAAGGGTGTGAGCTCAGTTGCTTCTATCCCAAGCTTCAAGCAACCATATTTTTGAGTTTAACACTTTGTGATTGCAGGACCTACAGGGATGGTCTTCTTTTAATACAAAAAGAAAGCTGGGAGTAGCTTGCTCTCTCTTGTGTTCCATCCACAAGAAAACATTACTTTGGTTACCGGTTACTTTAGGAAGCCCTAAGTTCCTTTTTTCCATGCTTTGGCTTCCCCTCTCTTGCCTTGTTTGGCTTGCTCATCCTCTTCCCTCTTTGCTGCCCTCTTTTCCCCTTTCTTCACTTAGTTTGCAGCCCTCTTCTTGTTAGTTTGTAGCCCTCTTTTACTTAGCTTGCAACCCTCTTTTTCCCTTTTGGACAACCCTCTTTTTTCCCTTTTCCTCTTCCATTTCATAGCTTTTTCTCCTCTTTCTTTCCTCTTTTTTCACCATAGAAGTTTACCTTTTTTTAAAGGTTAGTTTGTAGTTTTGTTTCATTTCATTTTTTACTAACATATAACGTTTCAGTGTTTAAGCTCTTGCTTTTAGGAAAATCAAGGAAAGCCCAAAGCCTAAAGGCAAGCCAAGAAGCAAGCAAAGAGCAAAAAGACAAAGATATCTCCCTCTTCTCTCTTCCCCTTTCTCACCCTGCTCATTCAAGAAGAGGCAAAAGCATAAAAAAAGGCATTGTAAAAAGTTAATAAAAAACAAGTGGGATAATGGCTCCCACACCTCTCTTTCCCCATTTGGGGGAAGCTTCTATCGCCCATTTTCATGTTTGCATGCTTAGAATAGAAAAGGGAAAGTAGTTTCATTTCTGAAAAGTTTTGCTTTCATAAAAGTTAGAAAAGAGAAGTTTCTTGTTTTGTTTACTTAGTTTTTGCTTTTGTTTGATATAATATTGCAAAAAGTAAAAAGAACCAAAATCTCTTGAATCTCACCGTCAGGTGGATCAAGAGTGCTCTCTATCGGAGAGTTTGTTTGCTTTCATTTTTATTTTCATGTACTTTTGCTTTTTGTAGTTTACTAATTAATTTCTAAGTCTCTTGAACTTGCCGGAATCCAAGTCAAGAGCACTCTCTATTGGAGAGCATATTAATTTTTGCATCATCCTTGCACTTAGGCATATAGAATAGCTGACTCTTGAACTTTTGTCATAAGACAAAGTCAAGAGCGCTCTCTGTTGGAGAGTTTTAATTAATTTTTTTAATAAAATTTTGCAACTCACATTCCCTTTTTAATTAATTTACTTCGTTGATGTCTCTCGCCTAGTATGCTCTGCTGACTTTCATAATTGGGCTCGTACTCAGAATGATGAACGGACTTGCTAAGCTCGCAATAAAAACAAAATAAAATTTTACCCCATAACCAATGCACCGGCGTTGTAGAAAGCATTCAAGTCAATTCTCAGTAAGGGCGCTGGAACTCCCCGTTGTCTTAGAGTCGCGGCTAGCTGTTCAATCCTCCAAGACACCAGCCCGGGATACTGGACGGGCCAACATGGCTAGAACGGAATAACTTCGAACGTTTTCCCGGTTGGTCTCTGATACCTTTTTTCAAGCCATAATAAACAAGACCATTAAAATATTTAAAACATACCAAGAGCAATCGCATAACACATTCACTAGCATTATTTCAAGACTCGTACTTTTGTTATCTTTCAAGCATTGTACAGCTTCGACTCCATAAGGCATTGGTTTGTCATTTCATGCGTTATTAATCTGGACCATTTGTCCTTAGCTTATAAAATTTTTATCTGTGGATGCAATTTTATTTCACAAAGTTCTTGATATATTGTTCATCTCTTAATTAAGTGTAGCAACGTGGATTGCCTTTGTCTTGTGTTCTAATTTTTATTTATAATAATTGTAATCATCTTCATCATAAGCAAACTCCTAAACAACACCCATCCACATCATTTCCATAAAATTAACTTAAAACACACTGAGCCTTAGAAACTCTTTGCTAGGGACTACCCCCCTTGGCTTCGTTAGGACTTCGCCTAAACGGAGGAGCTAGGAGTAGGTGACAATACCTAGGTCTGTGCTTGCCCCCAAGGTCATACCTCTCCCACTTTCTTAAGTGAGGAGACAGCTTTCAGAAGATTTCTGCTGCTGGTGTGCAATCGGAGGACAACACCGTGCAGGTGAAAAACCTCCCTAAAAAACACCTCTACCACCTGGGCGGCTGTGTAATCTGACGAAATAGCGAAGAAGTGAGCAAATATCGTCAATCAATTTACCATCACATATATACAATCTTGGCCCTGTACTCGTTGTAGCCCGGTGATGAAGTCCATGGAAATGCTTTCCCATGTTTGTCCTGGAATAGGAAATGGCTGTAGTAGTCCTATCGGGTGGTTTTGTTCGGTTTTGATCTGTTGACAGACCATGCATTCCCTTATGTGTCGTAACACATCATCCTTGAGGCCCTTCCAAGAGAACCTCTCCCTAACTTGTCGATATGTCTTGAAGAATCCTTGGTGTCCTGATGTTGGAGTGTCATGTGTAGCCTGCAAAATCTTTTACTTCATTGTGGACCCTGGCACCAAAAATATCTGATCTTTATAGAAAATGACATTGTCAACCACTCGGTATCTATCATCCTGTATAAGGCCATCCATCAGCTCGCAGGAAAATTTATTCTCGGAATACTCTACCAGAAGGTGAGATTTCCAATCCACTGAAATCTCCATCAACGAACATGCAGTTGGTGTCCTGGAGAGTGCATCAACAACAACATTTTTCTTCTCTTTTACATATTCTATATCTTAATTGTAAGCCTGTATCATGGTGACCCATTTTTGTTTCCTTTCATTCAAGTCTTTTTGTTCTAGGAAGTACTTCAAACTATTGTGGTCAGTCCTCACCAAAAATCTGCTTCCCACTAAGTATTGTCTGAACTTATCCAATGCATGCATAATAGCAAGCATCTCCTTGTCGTATATAGAATAGAGCTTTTTCGGCTCCCAGAGCTTCTTGGTCTCAAAGGCTATTGGGTGTTTGTTTTACATCAAGACTGCCCCAATGTCGTTTTCTAAAGCATCACATTCCAGCACGAAGCGCTGACTGAAGTATGGTAGTGCCAATCCCAAGAAAGTACTCATCATCTCCTTAAGCTTGTCAAATGCCCTCTGAGAGTCCTTTGTCCATCTAAAAGCTCCCTTCTTCGTCAAATCTGTGAGCGGTGTTGCTAGTTGTGAAAACCCCTTCACGAATCGCCTGTAATATTGGCACAACCCAAAGAATCCCCGTAACTCAGTAGGGAACTTTGGTGTGGGCCAATCTAAGATAGCCTGGATCTTTTCTTGGTGGACTTGCACACCCTGTGCACTAATCACATGGCCCAGGTCCAAAATCTTTGTAAGAACAAACTCGCATTTGGAGGGCTTGGCATACAAGGACTACTCATCCATAATGACCAGTATCTCATCTAGATGTCTCATATGTTCTTCCCAAGTCTTGCTGTAAAACAAAAGATTATCAAAGAACACAAGCAAAATTTTTCTCAATTGCTTCCGAAAAATGTGATTCATGCATGACTGAAAAGTAGCTGGTGCATTGGTTAGCCCAAATGGCATAACCAGGAACTCATAATGTTCGTAGTGGCATCTGAAAGTTGTTTTATGCTCATCCTGCTCTCGGACCCTAATCTAGTGGTGGCATGACCAAAGATTAATTTTTGAAAAGTATACTGCTCCATGCAGTTCATCCATCAACTCATTGGTCCTGGGAATGGGGTACCTTTTCTTGATAGTCTTTTTATTCAAGGACCTATAATCGATACACATCTACATAGTCCCGTCTTTCTTTTTAACCAGCACGACTGAAGATGCAAACGGACTAGAACTTTGTCTGATATGTCCCATACCAAGTAACTCCTTGATTGCTTTATCGACCTCATCTTTAAATGTTTTTGGATGTCTGTAGAGGGAAGTGATCACGGGTTTGGCCCCCTCTTCTAATTCTATGGTATGTTCAATGCCTTTATCTGTTGGCTTGGCCGATGGAATCTCCCTGAACACTTTGTCGTGTTTCTCCAAAAGGTCTTGTATGTCTATGTGATATTGATGGTTGTTACCAACTAAGTTGCATTAAGTTGGATTTCTAATTGAGCCGCCAAGGATGAATAATTACTTGTTCAATTTTCAAGTTCAGAAGTCCATGCAGGCCTTTTTAGGCCCTTTTTAATTTTTTTTTAACATGTTCGTACCCCATGGGGAATTGTAATAAAATGAGTTAGTATGATGACTTTATGTAAAAGGTTTGGTTTCCTAGGACTTAATCATCAATGCATTATTCCAGGGTGTTTTTTTCTTATTAATTATCTATTGTTTTTAAGCGATAAATAATTTTCAAGTTTTTCACCTAGGCCTCTGAAGCTGGAATAATTGCCTTGGTGGTTAGGCCTTGGGAGGTTATTAAAACCTGTGTCGATGTATATTACCATGCTAATCATTATTTTGAGTCATTATGAATATGTCCTAAGCCCCATAGGGTTTTTTTATTTTCCGGAAAAAAAATTATTTTTTTGTTTTTACAGGCTTATTTTTATTAAGTTAATCGTAAAAGTTTAAAGAGTCATAAAAGTGGGGTTAGGAGGTTGTTTCTTCCATGGGGGTGCTCATTTTTTAACCCAGAGCACCCACTTTACCCCTTAACCCACTTTCCTAAGTTTTTGAGTAATTATTTATCTCCAAAATTAAATATTACTTAGAAAAACCCAAAAAGGACAAAAAAATGAGTTAATTAAAAAATTCAGCAATTAAAAAAGTAAAAGAAACTTGTTGAAATCAGTTTGCGTGAGTTGATAAAGGTAAATAGAAATATTCCTAAAGAGTTACAAGTTACCAAAATGAAAGAAATGGTTGCTAAATATCAAATTGGATTTTGAGTGAGATGCATTTCCCAAGAAAGAAAGATTTGGTTTGAGGTTAAGATTTTGGCATTTTGGTAATTGCCTTCTTTATGCCCCAAAGCATGGGGATCCAACTCACATCCAACTCACGCCAATCTATCAAGCTCATCCCTTAGCAAGTGCGCCTCCTCATGCTGAGTTTTTCTATTTAAGAGAGCAAGTTCTCTTCATTTCGACATGAGAAGAGTATGGAACCTCTGCTCCTGTATATATTGTGTTCACTTTGTTGCATTATTGAATAAAATCAAAATGCTTTGGAGGCATACTTGTGTCAGGCATCAGTGTGTGGTGATTTTTGGTGTTGCATGAGGTATAACTGTATCAGTTTCTTGCTACATTCTTTGTTGTTCTAACCGGTCTTCGAAGGATTAATGATAATTGGTAGAAGAGGATAAATAAGTAGTTTCTTTATTGTTTCTTTGAGTTATTTATGTGAGTAGATCTTAGATTTGTATGCATACATTCTAATCTTTTGCATAGGTACTCCCTGATATAACGCTTTGGTGTAGTCATTGTTCAAACTATGCAGGGATATCTAGCGTAAAGGAGTGTTGGTTCTTGTTTGATTTCATCATACCTCTACATTCATTTGAAGAAGATCTAAGTCCCTTCGCTCTCCACTTGAGGACTCCATTGCCCAAAGTTTCCAAACTTTTGGGGCATTCTTTCATCACTTTTTCTCACAAAAATTTTAATATTCTTTTTTCGGTTACTAGTTCTTAGTGCATAGTTGAATCTCATTAATATATTAGAGAATATCATACTAATCTGATTTATATATGCAATTACAGTTCAGATTTGATTTTAAAAAGTAATATTTTATAAGATCTAGCTTCTAACAAGTACTAATCTGGCATTTAAAATTTTCTATCTTTAAAATATTTGAAAATTTTGTTAAATATGCTTTTCAAATGTTTATCTAGCATCTTTGGCTCATATTTACTCGCTTTTTTGCAGCAAAAGGTGATTGAGTATAGGGGCACTTTGGCGAAATTTTGAAGATCTAAGCTATTTGGAGACCCTTCATCTTACTACTTCTTCTGTGGCCAATTTTCTAAAGCCTCAAATCTTGTAAATTTGTGTTTTCTATCCTACAAAGAAACACAAATATTCTTTCTTGTAATCTTTGTAAAAAGACAAGCAAGCGGGGGATTTGCATCTTTTTTCATTTTTATTTATTTTTTCAATTTTTTCAAGTTTTTACTTTCTTGCTTTTAAAATTAACAAATCCGACAGCGTTCTCTGTAACGAGAGTATCGATACTGATATTTTAACCAACTCATATTTGAAAGTCTAAAATCCTTAAAATAAACAAGGCTTTAATTCCCGTATTCTCTTGTGAACATTGTAGACCATTGGCTAGATCGGTGGGACAATCAGAAGGGGATTGGAGTGACTAGTAATTAGTCTAACACTTCAATTAATCCCAAAAGTGAAAATTCGACACTTACTCAAAATTACTCTTTAGTGGGGAAATTTTTCAAGTGAAGCGGGAACTACTAGAAAGTGATCGTGGGGCCCCGTTAGGATACACCCTTGTTGGTGTAGTGTTGAACACAACCCCACGACTCCATTTAGCTCACAAGTCACTATGAGAGCCACTTTCAAGTAAATCCAGAGATATTCCTCGTACCCCTCGAGTATATCTGGAATACCATTTTCCCTTTAATAATCAGATCATTACCACATTTTTAATAAAATTGATCAACAATTTACCCACTCTTTAATTACGCACTTAATAATTCTAAAATTGACCAACCGAGACAATTGCAATACTTCTTGAGACATCACTAGCAACCCTCTTACTTGCAAGCACTCCATTAGCACTGGTCTATTGTATCATCTATTTTAACTTATTTAAAATTCATAAATAGATGTTAGTTTATGTTGGTGATTTAAGTTACTTCCAAATTATCTCAGTTTTAGTATTTGTGTTATCATCTCCTAGATTAACTGGTTAGCTTTCATAGATTAAACAACCTTAGATTATTTTACTAGGGACCAGCCCCCTTGGCTTCGCTAGGAGAGATCCTAGACGGAGGAGTCAAGATCAAGTGATAGCACATGAATCTTGCTTGCCCCCAAGGTCGCACCCAATGGCTTGAATATTTCTGCCACGTGACTCGAGGTGCGAATTAGGCGTCAACACTGGTCATCATGAGAGGTCTTCTAGGTGGTGATCAAACAATCTGCTGCATATGCCACATGGCCTCGTCTAAACAGTGCCTCCATCCTATGGGATGATATAATTCTCTAGGCTTCATTGGACATGCCCCGCAAAACTACCCATGCCATTAGGAGTGTTGAACCCCATCTCCAAGGTTCGATAGTCTGTCGTAATGGGTCCTAGGGTGTTGAATCACTGTACTCCCAAAACTATGTTGATCTCTGCTAATCCACAATGTAGAAATCATCTGTTAAATTGTAGTTTCCCATCATCAGGTTCAACTGGGTTGCCTTCCACATACAAGGCATAATCCTCCCCCTTGCTACCTCTACACCAAACCCCTCAAACTCCTGGCACTGGATGCCCCTCCTGGATACTAAAGTAGAGTTGATGAAGTTGTGGGTAGCTCCACCATCGATCAAAATTGTGACTCTCTGCCCTCTAATGACGCCTCTAACACAGAAAGTATTGAACTAAGGAGTGGCTAATAAAGTGGCAATGTTTCCTCTTTGAGGTTGTACTGGTGGCTGTTGCACCTATGGCTGTTGTTTCTGGATCCTTCCTTTTGAAAAGGCTTCTTGTCTTTACCTTTCTACAAAGCAAAAGGTTTGGACGGGTACCTATTCTTGGGTGCAACATCTTTCATATCTCGAGAGCATGTGATAGCATCCTGTAGAGTAATAGGATTGAAATCCTTAACCCATCCACGTAATGGCTCAGATAGTCCTTCTGTAAATAACATGATAAGTCTAGCCTCTGAAATGTCAATCACCATAACTTCCAACCTCTAGAACTCTATGATGTAGGCATCTGGAGTCTCTATCTGTTGGAGCTGATCCAATTCCTTGAAGTGTACTTTTGGATCCTTCTTGTCGAATCGGCTGATCAATCTCTGAGTGAAATCCAGGTAGGATGTGATGCTGGCATGTCCCAAGGTGACCAATCCATGGTACCACCACTCGTGCTTCACCCTCCAGATGTAGAGTGCCACACTTGATAGCTTTAGTTTCACTCATGGGGTTGAGCTGGAAGTAAGTATCGATCTTCTGGACCCATGCTCTCGTCGTGCATTTGTTGGAACCATCAAACAAAGGGATATTTAGTTTTCCCATCTTCCATTGCAAGTCAACGTTTTGCTGCATCTGACTAAAGTGTCTAGGTTTGTTTCAGTATTTAATATTGCAGAACTCCTGGAAAGACATGTTGGCATGAAAATTTGTACCTAGACCCCTGTACTTTGGTAAGTAATTAGTGAAGCTGTCTCCTGGCACCGGTTGCCCTGGTTGTACCACTGGCTGGTTAGTAAAAAACTACGACAGTGCTGGTCTGGTGGTAGTTTTGCTACTGACCCCCGTGTTGGGTGGTGTTGTCGCTCGAAACTGGCATGCGGGTGCTGAAAGCCCAAACCGCAGGCGTGCTGGCCCAACGACAACTCTCTCTCGAGAGGCCAATGTCACCACACCCCTCTCTCCTCGCTTCAGGCTGGCTCTTCTCCAGCTCTAGGGGGGTTTCCCTAAGTTCGGATCGCTAAGGCAGGTGCGGCTGAGGGCAAGGTGATCTAAAGAGGCTACCTTAGAGAAACGCGGGTCACAAAAAGGAAAATGATTCGGATTGATGGGCAGGAAGGGAAGGGAGGATCAGTCCTCGAGGGAAGGCCAGTGCCAGTGCCAGAAGGGTAAATGGAGTCAGAAGGGGACTCAGAAGAGTTTTGTGTTTCGCAGAAGTGAGACTAAGCTGGTCCGTTCGATAATCAGATGCAAGGAGAATGGAAGTATAACCGACTACTTTCCATTACTCCCAAACCTCCAGGAACATAACGGCGACAAACAACTTGGCAGCCGTAAATGCTTGCCCAATGTGCTAGATTATAGCCCTCTATGTTGGCTTGGTCTATAACTTATGAAAACCCAAAACCATGATAGAGAAACCCAACATATCCCAAAAACTCAACATGATATTTTTTCTTTATTAGCTCTGGGGAAAAATCCTCCCAGCCCAAAGATTCCCCATACAAAGAAGAAGACTTGCTTCTTTATAAGCCCAAAAAGGGGCTCCATAATAATAATAAAATAAAATGGACCTAAGATCCACCTAAGTGAAGACATGACCACCTTATTAATGTAACTACTCACAACTAAAGTGTAACTAACACTTTTAGTTGATTGACTCCCACAAAATGATTTAATTATTAAGGTGACCCACTCAAATAAAACGCTGGTAGCAGCTGTCGACTGACGGTGTTGTGCAAATGATGGATCGCAACTCCACAAGTCACGCCCTTTTTTTAAATCAGACAGATCGCTATGTACTGGAAACTGATCCTTGATGTTGTTTGCAGGTTGTGGCTTGTATTTATGGTGGCTCTCTATTAATCAGCAGAAATCAGTGGCGTTATCAGTTAGTGCTTTTAATACACTGTGATTTTTTCTTTTGCAAAATCGCCCAAAGATAATCCCATGCAATGGGTCGTCAATAGCTGCTCCAGAACGCCGATGAATGTAACAATCACCCTTTAAAACTTCGAGTGAATGCTCCCAGGTGGATGCTGTACAACCGCAACATGGTGACAACTGATAGTTTTAAAAACGTAAACTCTGCCGACTTGTAGAAGAAAACTGACTTATGAACTCCACAGGTTTTTGGTGGCCAGTCTAACTCGCCGAGTAGTGACTCATGGCCCAAAAATGGTGATTTTCCTTTTGTATTAGGCTGTCAAGGAAAACGTGAATTCCTCCAAGCGAAGGTATTTCAGGCAGCTAGCAATAGAAATGAAACTGACCCTGCTATGTTTGGATTTCTCTTTAGAGTTTCCAGGCGGGCAACTTCATAATTTGTGGCTGCATTCATGCAGAGGTTACAACAGCGAGAACCCACAGCTACATGTTGTATCTATGGGTGAGCTTGTCGTGGTTTCGAGTTGTATGGAATTGCTTTTGATTTTTTGTTTTTGTTTTCTGGACATATTCTCTTTGATAGATATTATTTTTCCTGGATTTGGATGCCAACTTTGGTAGCAACAAGCATCTCCATCTCATTTCCAATCTTCTCTGAAGAAACTTGTAGTGCATCTCTTTCGACTTTGGGAAACACACTGTCCATTGACTCTTCATCATTCCATAGATCAGTAACAATACATCGGTCTGGCAAACTTATATTACTTTGGCCCATGGGAAATGAAGAAGAGATAATATTTTCCCTGTTGGAAGTTGTAGAAAGCTTCAACATCTCTTTCCATGGTGGCGAGTTGATTTCTCTCTCTAGTAATTCTTTTGACAAACAATGCTGGCCAAAGTATGAATCTGCAAATCTCATGCTCTCTGCCAGTGAATTCATTGGTGTCTGCGATTCTATCGATCCTCGGAACCTCATACAGTTCAACTTTGAATTCTGGCGGATATGGCATGTTTGTCAATCAGCCAACAATGAGGATCCTGAGCTTTTGGATTGATTGTTTGATCTCACAAATGAAACCAATATACAGTCCTTGTCCCTAGCATTCCCAGAATAAGTGCATAAGCCTTTGCAGAAAGTATCTTGAGTATAGCATGGCATTGATCATCATTCAGATCTGTTGAAGATCTGACATATGAAACTGCAGGGTCTTGACTAAGGATTGCTCCACTGTCAAATCTGGGAGGCTGCAAGTCAACTATGAGTTTCCTGCGGTGATCATCATGATTAGTTTTGAGAAACAACTGGAGCAAATTGAACCTTTTCACAAATACCTCATAATTGCAAATGACGATCAGTTTCATCTTTATCAATCCGCCAAACATGCCTCATCAATTCATGCTCTGTACTCCCTTAGCTGTTTAACAAGAGATGCAGATATAGTACTTGCACTTGTAGGTGCTTCTGCAGGTTCAGTGTGTTCACCAAAGCTGTAACCCTTAGAAGAATACATTGACTCGGGTGCTGTAATATGGGTGATGTCTTCTGCAACTTTGGGGTGAATGGGTAGAAAATCATCTTTGATGCTGACCTGACCGTTTTGTGGTGTTTTGCAGGCTGAAGGAGGCCCAGGCAGCACCCTATGTGCGACAAAGACAAATTCATAATCCTCCATGCTCTCTGGAGAACCCTGTCAAGATGGGGGGTAACAGGTGGCGGTGGAATATTTGTGTTGCTTTTTATGCATGATTCCCATTCTGACCATTGGAACACTCCGCACCATTGTTCTTCCTCCCTTGTGAATTTACTAGCAGCTGCGTCACGAGGTCAACTAGCTGCTGCTGTCCTCTAGCCAGATCGTTCAAAATGTTTAAGGTACTATCGTTTCTTGGTGTTTCCTCGTTTGGTTCACCCTTGCTGCCTCCAAACAACCCATGCTCACTGTCCCCAAGAGGATCGTTTCTATCCCCCATCTCTTCACTCACAAACTCTGGCTGCTGCTCTTCTTCTTCTTCCAAAAATTCGTCTTCCTCTATTTCAACTGGTCCTTCCTTGTACTCCGATAGAAAAATGCGTCTAGGTTCACCTGGTCTTCTCCTCTTGTATGTGGGGTGTTCAGTACTTTTTGGATTCATAACATTTCATGAAATCACAGGATGGCAGGAGTTAAGGCTCTGATACCACTGTAATATCCCAAGGCCAGTTCCACCAAAAACTTTTCCTTGGTCACGTCACTTAAGGATAAAGTTTGGTTGTGGGTGTAGACTGAAACACTTGAAATCTGAATACTTAATGGTGCATAGGGCTTCAAGGTACCATCATAGCTTATTGTGATTGTTGGAGTATTACACTAAACTCACACGACATCCATTAACTCTGGAGATAGTTTACTGCTGTAGGTTACTCATTCCCTTTAAAGGACTGTTTCATATCCATTCACTGTGGTGTTAGTGTAGGCAATTTGATAGACACTTTGAATGCTTGATGCTGTAACTGACTGTTTGTTTCAAACTTAATCCACACGCTGTCTGACACTTATATATGTGGTTCATGGGTGAGTTTATGCAAGTGGAAGAAGTTTATGGCTTTCAAAATCAATTACATTAACCCACAAAAGAAAACTAGAGAGCAAATAATGTTTTAAATGGACAATATCAGATCTGCAAATTCCATTTAAACAGAGGAATTGCATGCTTGGGAATTGATG
Organism: Pseudotsuga menziesii; assembly: GCA_001517045.1. Lineage (NCBI taxonomy): Eukaryota > Viridiplantae > Streptophyta > Pinopsida > Pinales > Pinaceae > Pseudotsuga > Pseudotsuga menziesii. Next base: position 487,500 of record LPNX011024584.1, read on the forward strand.
GTGAGTAGCTCTGAGAGTATAGTCCCTCTTCCTGGAGAATGGTGCCACACAAGCTGTAGATGATGGTAGATTTTTGGCACAAAGGTCACTTAACTGCTGTAGATGAAAGTTTGTGAAGTCGTTCCAAGCAAAGAAGAGGCTCAAGTAGTGTTGTAGATGAAGATATGGACAATGTAATCACCTAAGTTGCCAGGAAACTTGGGTACGGGGACGGGGACAAGGATGGGTACCGATACGGGGACGCCACTTTTTGAAAGGGTACTTGGTACTTTGGGTGTACTATATATATATATACGTCATAGTCACATCATACATGCATATTTCAGATTTTTTCATAAATTTTGAATCATGATTCGTAATTATAAATTCGATGATTATTTGAACAATGAACATTCAGATTGAAAATTTGAAACTTAAAATTTGATAAATCATAGACTTAGTAGATATCAATTGGAAGATTGGAAGTTACACAAAATTTGATAAATCATTGTACCAAGCAGCTGTAACAGACAGTCAAACTCAGACATGAAGGTACAATTGAAATCTTCTTTTAAACACCTATTTGTATTGCTATTACAAGCAATAAAAAATTGCAAATTGCCAAATATATTCCTGTGTTTATGTGAGTATATTTCTCAGTATTAAATACAGATGTTTATTTTTTATGTGCACATTTGGTAGTCAAATTATGTTCCATGAGTGTTGAACACAAAACCATAAAAACATTCATTGTAAATCAATGGAAAATCAGTCTACCAGATTTGGACAATATTCAATGGAATTTGAACAGTGTGGCAAAGTGTTTGACATAAGTCTTGAACTAGACTCCATACGTAGTTAGCAAAAAATTAGTTCAAATTTGGTTGGGGGTCATTATATTTTCCCTAGTGGATTGCATTTTACTGAGTCGGCCGCACCCCCAGACTACCCAAACTTGAGGTACGAAGTACCCAAACATGGGGTACGAACTTCGAAGTACCCTAACACGGGGTACGATGTACCATTTTTCCTATAAGTACCCCTTTTTTTATAACGACGTCTTGGGTACATGGATCCAGTATGGGGTACGACAAGGTACAGCAGGGGACATACCTTACGAGTACCCAAGTACCCGGCATGGGTACGAGTACCCTACCCATGGGTATGGGTACCTTGGCTATATAGGTAATAACCCAAACTTTACCCAACATCAACAACACCACGATTTCTTCAGTGGTTGGTTCCAATCACTTCAATGGTGGTTTGGCTACAACAAATAAACCCCAAAGAAGGAAATGCACAGTAACAACAAGCCAATGGACTTCCTTTTAGCCAATACAAAAGATGGAAAGAGGAATAATGGATTGGTTCTCCGTGTCTGCGTTTTTTTCCTAAATGCATACAACACTCTCTCCTGTAAGGAAGTCAACTTCAACAATACTTTGAAGCAAACAACCCTCTAACCTCAAACTCGTGATGCCACTTTGCCTGCTAACTCAGCATTGGAGATAATCAACTAAGATGAGCTAATGCGCGCCACTGTAAATGTTGGTCTTGACTGAAGGAACTAAGAATGCACCCTCTTTTCCATGCCTGCTATTTCCCACAAAGGTGCACCCTCTTTCCTTGAATAACCCACTGCTGCAATATGCCCGTCTTGTCCACATAAATGATACTAAATAATTCTCAGATCTGAAGCAAGATAAAATTTTGATTACGACAATAAGCACAAGTGAGAAATTTGAGACGATTCCTCCTCAATCAATGGCTAGATGGATAGTCTCACCATCGAAACCATTCACCTCCTCCTAGGGTTTTGTCGAAGAGAAGCTTGAAGCTCAAGAGCTCACAATTTCGAAAATGCAAATAGACAAGAATGAGAGAATGAGCTCTTGTGTCCCTTTTTATAATATCACTTTTGCCCCCTTTGTGACTTTTCAACTTCTCTTGACCTTTTCTCATTAAAATTTTAAGAAATGACTTTTTATGAAAAAGTGACCCCCATTCACTTTTTTTTTTTAAATTTCAAAGTGAGTACTTCATAACTTAACTTTTACTTCCCACTCACTTTATTATAAAGTGACTTTAATTAAATTAACTACTAATGTCACTTTATAAAGTTCTTTTAGCCTAGGTGACATTAATAATTCAATAATTCGCTTTTTCGTCGACTATAGCCCACGGGAATTGGATAGGCTAGTGCGTCGCATCCTTGAGTCATCCGGAAGGGGACATTACATGTCTACTGTGCATACCTATTTATGTGATGTATTGCGATATGATGTTTTTTTGCTGCACTTATCTTTCTGCTATAACTGGTTAGTAAAATTACTGCTCATATGATTGATACTTTCAATTTTTAAAATTTTAAAATGTTCACACATAATTTGCTACTGTTGAAAGTAGTAAAAAATTCAACAACACTTGCTTCCAAATATTCTGAAATGTTTGATAGATGCTGGTTTTCCTTTCCATAATTCATAGGGTGTCTGATTGTTGTTAACTCTGATTTGCCCCCTGTTAGAATGTACACTGTAGGGTAAAGTTGTAAACTTTTTCTCTCCAATAACCGTCTGATAACCCAACTTCAGTTAACATTGTTTTGTCAATCTCTTGCACATGTCTGTTCTTTTTTTCAACCACTCCCTTCTGTTGAGGGGTTTTTGCAGCTGAATACTGTTTTATTATTCCTCAAGTTTAACATAATTCTTCAAAGTCATTGGATGTAAACTTTCCTGCATTGTTTGACCTTAAGCATTTGATTTTTAGGTCAGTCTCGTTCTCAACTTAAGCATTGAAAGATTTAAAGTTTACAAATGCCTCAAATTTATGTTTGAGAAAAGCAATCCATGTCATTCTTGTGTAATCATCAATGAATAACATGAAATAATTTTCTCCTTGCAGACTTTGTGTTCTTGTAGGTCCACAATGATCTGTATGCACAAGCTCTAATGGCTTGGATGTGGTGCATTCCTTTGTCTTGAAGCTGAAATGTCCCCACACAATTTTGAGCTAAATTTGTTATGGATTAGAAGTGAAGTCTGGTTCAAGTCTTTTGTCAAGCACTTTGATGAACACTGATTTTTACCACTGTTACTTTCCCTTGCATGAGGTGACTGAGTTTTGTATATGTTTGCTTAAAAAGTTGCACAATATATTACAGATCTAGTGTCAATGGTGTCGAACAACATAAAACCCCACATCAAGCATTTGCTTATTATTATTAATGCATTCAGTACCAAAGATTGCTTACAGGGAAACACAAGAAGACTGGGAAATCAATGAATTGCTACAACAATTCTAACAGTTCGCTAACCAAGGATCATAACTCATTAAAAGGGGCTAGAATTGCTTGTATTTATCAGAATTTAAATGGAGTACAAATTCAAGGTATACATTTAATTCCACACCTGATATATCAACAGGATGATGGCAACTTGTAGTGGCTGTATCTTGCCTTTTTGGAATTACTGTAGGTGAAAGGTGAATACCTCGGATATGTGTGATTGCTGCCCTCTTGCATTGAATAGGTCTCTATTTGCAACACAAATTGACTATAGGAAGATATTTTCTCACATATAAAGAGTCTGAGCTCTCTCGACTAGCTGGTGCACGCTCTCACAGTATATTAGATCATCTTCTATTGTGTCAACACCAAAAAACGCAGGGTTTCAGTTCCTGATCTCTCCTGAGTGGAGTGTGCCCTCGTCCAAGGCAAGCAATGCAGAGATAATGCGCCCTTCTTCTCACAAACACTGGAGCTTGACTCCTCCACAGATCTGGACGCTACAGGTATTCAGAACAGCGATAAGTGCACCCTCCACATGAACAATAGAAATCCACAGATGCCCCCTCCTTAAATTTAAATCTCTGAAAAAATCTTCAGTGAAACTCTTTGAGCCAGCAAGAGGACTAACTCTCTTTCGTTATCTATGAAGCTCTTTGGAAGATCAGAGATGGATCTTCCCTTTGCAATCCACTAGGGTGGATCTTTCACCACCGAAGACAGATTTTATTCTAAGTGTTTTCCAAACCCTCACTCTGGAGCTCACGCTCTCCAAAAGTGTTTTCAAAATGTCAAATCACCATAATGAGGGAAATCTTCCTTTTTTTCCTTTTTATAACCTCATTCTCCTCTTTGGTCTTTTTCTCAATTAAATATAATTAAAGGCATTTTCCCTCTTTATTTTAATAAAATGTCTTTTTATAAAGTCATCTTTATTTTATTCACTTGAAAGTCACTTCTGACTTTTAATTTATTTCTCCAACCCATGACACCTCTCCTTTGATTTGATCAAGAATATACACATTGTTTGGAGTTCTGATTGCTTTCCCAACCAACTTGCATGAATTTGCTTTTCTTATCTCACATTCTTGGGATTCAAAAGTGAGGGTGTGTCCTTGATCACACATTTGGCTAACACTAAGAAGGTTGTGTTTCAAATCTTTAACACATAGAATATTTTCTACTTCATCAATTCCATTATTGAGGCTGAGATAATAACTTTTGTCTTGTCCCTTGTCATATCGATTGAACACCCGCTATCAATCTATCACTCATCCCTATTTTTCTGTGCCCGTAATGCAGCCGGTATAAATAACGATTCTTCTTTATTTTGTTCCATTGATTCCTGATTTCTTTCCATGGATGTTGGGGTTTCCTCTTTTTCCCTTTTTTTTGAAACTACTTCTTCAGAATCTTGCTGTATGTCCATAATTGTTGCAATTATAGCATATAATGTTATAATTTGAAAAGGAAGCAAAAGAGTTGTGATTTCTCCATGAACATCCAGAACTATTCCTTGCATTTCTTCTACAGTCAATAGCATTGTGGCCAAAACCATTACAAGCATTACAATAACCCGAAAATCAATTTTGGTACTTGATTGCATGATTCCATCTTGATTGAAAAGTCTTATTGACTCTACCATTGTGAAGACTATTTGTCTTTTGAGAAGCATCCTCTTTTTTTCTCCTGCCGTCTTCAACATTGATAGGATTCTTGAGTATATCAGCATAACTCTGGGTCTTTCTTTCACCCAACTGTTGTGAGGAGGTTGATTCTTCTTTCACAGTTTCATTCTCCTTATTGTAGCCAAGACCAGTTTTGTCAAATGGCAACCTTTGACAATTTAGGATCTCATCTAAATTTCAGAACTCTTTTCAAATTTCAGATTGGCGTTTGATTTCTCCAAGTTTCCTTTTAGATTAACTATTTCAGATTCTAGACTGCTTTTAGTATCTTCCTTTTCCATTAGCTGGGCTCTCAAAACTTCTTCAATTTTCTTAGCCTCTTCAACTTGAGTTTTTAGTTTGATGATAATTTTTTTCTGGTTCATCATAGTTTTCTTTTATACAGAGTATTTCCTTTCTGTATTTCTTTAGCTGCTCCTTTTGTAGCCATTTTTTTTTCCTCGGTATTTCTATTTCGTTCAGAGCACATATAAGTTTTCCTTCAGGGTCTACCTCTCCATCAGTCTCAGGTTTGTCTTCTTCTAGATCAGTGCTTTTATTTTCTAGAACATCAGTCACTGTTTCTCAGGCCATGAAGAGAATCTCTTTTGTATCATTATCACTATCATCAGATGGGATGTTGTCTTCATTGGCATATAGATTCTTCTTGTATTTGTTGAACTTTGTTTTCTTTTCATTCATGTCCTTCTTGTAATTTTTTCTTGTTTCTCTTCAAGCTGGAATCTTCATCTTCATCATCATTTTTATTCTTTGCATAAGGACATTTAGTAGCAAAGTGTTCTACTTCTCCACATTTGAAACATTTAAAAGGGAAGCTTACCTTTGTATTTTCTTGATCTTCTCTTGAGCTTTTTGACAAAGTTGACTTCTTCTACATCTGATTCACTATTTGTGCTACTACTTGACTTGTATACTTTGGTCCTTGTTTTCTTTGATGCTTTGAATGCTTCTTCTCTCTTTGATGACTTTTTATCCTTGTTTATCCTCATTTCATATGCAGTGAGGATTCCATGTAACTCGTCTATTGTTAACTTGTCTTGGTCTTTTGCTTCTTAAAGGAGGATACCTTAGGATTGAATCTCAAAGGAAGAGATCTGAGCACTTTTTGCACAATAAATGTTCCATCAACCTTTTCACCCAATCCTCTGATGATGTCTTTGAAACCTTATGGAACACTTCTCGTATTCCCATCATATGGCTAGATGCACAACCCTCTCTTTCACAGATCTAGGGTTTTTCTCTTCAGATCTGCTATCTTCTCTCACAGATCTGATCTCTGCTCTTTACATCAGATAGATCCACCATAGATCTGATAGATCTTTCTTAGATCTAGCCTCCAACCTCACATATCTAATCAGTTCTCACAGATCTGGTATAAATACTCGCAGATATGAACCGTGAACTCACATATATGATATAACTAATATGTGTCCACACAGATTTAGTATAAAACTCACAGATTTGGGTGTGATTGCTTTGACCTTTAGCAAGGCTCTGATGCCATGTAGATTTTTTAGATATCTAGGCACACTGAAAACTGATCTCAACACAGTCACAAATCTCTCTAACCCCAAGCAATAAACTGATACTTTTCTCAATCCCAAAGAACATAAAAGCATATATCAATGAATTATAATGAGCAACACATGTGATCTCTACAACTTTTGACAATAGCAATCACATATAATTTGACATAGTATTTTCAGTCAAATGACCCTGGAAAAACCCTTTCGAGAAAACTAGTGAGAGATGGAAGCAACTTTTATAATCTTTAGCAAGTTACAATTGATACTGTTACCAACTTATTTGTACCATAGTTGGATCAGCTGAGGAGCCTCCATTTGACAAACATGATACATGTTTGTGTTCCAGTGCATCGGATGATCTACCCTTTGTGCCTAGCCAGTTTTGGCTAGGCAGTTTTTGTTTGAGTAATTTTTACCATGGCCCTGCGGGGTTTGTAATAAAGTGTGCTAATAGAGGTTTGAGTGGTTCGGTCCCCTAAGACGTAGAATTTCAACTAAGGTATTCCAGGGAGTTTTTTGCCCTTGTCAATTATGCTTTGCTTATAGCCGAGTATAATCGACGAGGTTTTCTCCCGCTTCCTCCAAAGCTGGAATGCCCGATTTTGAATTTTGGGTCTTGGGGAGTTTTTAGAGCCCAACTGAAGTGTATGAACCTACTAGACACTAGTAGAATAGAGCATGGTCACGTCCTAAGTCACCAGGACCCCCAGAAAAAATTTTCAAAATTTTTTATCGGACACGTTGGTTTAGGATTTTAATTATTTTTTAATTTTTTAATTTTTCCTAAGTTTTTAATTAAAAATTTCCATAAATTAAATGGAAAAATTCAAATTGTAATAAGTTAGCTATCTGGGGTCTGAATTCAGTGATTAAAGGCTCTAACCCTAAGCCAAAAATCATTCTTGATCAGCCAGCCAGCTAACTCCAAGTTTCAGATCATCATTCAGCTACATAACTCATAATTTCTCAAAAAAGTCAGTTTCAGGGAAATTATTGATTAAATATTAAAAATGATTATTTTGGAGAAAATCCAAATCTCTCCAAATTAATCTGAATTGAACGAAATGAAATGCAGAATGACATGGCATCGAGCATTAATGATGATTGAGGTTGGCACCAATCCTCTTCAATTAGCAATCGGAGAGCAATGAGTTCTCATCCACTTGGCCAATTCGCCTCCTTCAGTGATGACCACGCTTGGGTGAGTTGGAGCTTGTTTATTGGCTCGTTGATTTGATCTAGGTTGAGGATTGCCATGTGTCCCTTGCTTCTAGGTTTTGGCTCCTCCAAACCTAGCACAAGCCTATCGTTTGGCCTCACACATACCTAACTTACCTCTCACGTGTGCCTCTCCTCATCTTCACGCTTTAGGCTTGGAACCTCATGCTTTTACTGATGGAGGGCTCGTATGGTATGGAGAGGGAGTGGTTAGGGTTGGAGTGGGGGCGCCTTGCCTAGGTGGAGGCCTCCCCTCACTCTTTCCTTCTTTATTTTGGGTTTGTACTCTCTCACGTGGCTATGCAGCTAGGTTTGCGCCCTCCTTGCATGGCGTGGTTTTAGGGTTTTAGCACTCTCTCATTGTATAAATAGAGGCTCTTTTAGCTCTATTGGGATCGGATTTTTGGCATAGAAACTCTAGAGAATTTCTATTGTAATATTTTGCTTAATATTTAATAAAGTTGATGACTTTGGAGGTCAAAGCGGAAGCTCTATGTTGGTCATGATTCACCATGTGAGGTGATACCTTTCTTTGTTCCTTTCTTTATGGATTCTTAAGCATTTGATTGTGTAAATTTTGAAGGCTAACAATCTAGCACTATTTCATATAATCTATGCTTTTCTCTTGAAAATTGTGTGTTTTCAGGTATCGTCCGATATACAAGGGCTTTTTTATGGTTAACATTCATTCTGCAGGTTCCACAAGAAGTCATTCTCTTTCAGGAAAATCGAGAAGCACAATTTCTTTGCCTCATCCATCAAGTAAAAGAAATATTTCCGGTTACTTTTCTCAAGTTTAATCTAAGTTTCTCCTTTCTCAATATTTCCATGTGTCTCATGTTCGTTTTGACCTGAGAAAGTAGCTTGGGATTTGATCCCAAGTGCCACATAATTTTGTGGCTACTTCTCTTTCCCCACTAGCATCCTTGCGTACATCCAGCTAGTTTGAACGACTTCGGGACTAGTGCTTCTAGTGGTCACCTTGTTCGGAGGTTGATCCCACCTTTTGTTTATTATTGGTTGATTTTCCCCCCTTTTTCTAGGTTGGATTTGGCCTCCTTCCGCCTTATTGTGTGTTTTTCTTCGCTACCCTCTTTTTTTTACTTTTATTGCAGCCACTTTTCTCTCTTATCGCTGTCCTGTTTTTACCATTTTTTGCAGCTAATTGATTGTTTAGTTTGCTGCCCTATTCTTTCCTTCTTTTGCACCCAATTTCCTGTTTTTGTTCCTCCCTTTTGCCCCTCTTTTTCTCCTTTGTTTCAGCCCTCTTTTTGCTCCTTTCTATCTTCTTCTTTTTTCCCCTTTTGCAAGTTTGAAGAAAAGGTTCTCAACAAAAAGTAAATCACTCTCCTTTTTACATAAAATCCATTAAAAAAAAAAGGTTTCATGTTTTATTTCAAAAGTCCTTTCAAGGGTTGAATTCCCAAGGCAGATTGTATATCTCAATAAAGTTTCTCTTTTTGTTTGAATGGGGTTTTTAAGCCCCCACTCTCAACCTCCCCCATTTGGGGAGGTTTGTGGTGTTCTTATTTTTTATGTGCTTATTAGATTAGATGTGCTTGTGCTTAGAATAATCTCATTATCTTTCTTAGAATACTAATTGCTAGATTAGCCCATTTTGCTTCATTAAGTAAGTTGATTACTTCATCTCTTAAATTTTTATCTTTCAATAAGTAAATCAACTGTTTAAAGTAGAAATATCTTGAATCTCACTTTGTGGATCAAGAGTGCTCTCTATCAGAGAGTTGTCTTTTATTTCGATTTTTACTTACCCCCATGCTCTCTTGATTAGGGCTTAAAAACTTGAAAGAGATTCTTGGGTAGATTAGTCTTTTTTACATTTTTGTAAGTTAATTAATTAATCTTTAAAGTCTCTTGAACTTGCCGTAATCCAAGCCAAGAGCACTCTCTATCGAAGAGCATTCCCACTGCATATCCTTGCATCAAGCATATAGCTTAACTAAGTCTCTTGAACTCCTGTCATAAGACAAAGTCAAGAGCGCTCTCTGTCGGAGGGTTTTAATCAATTTACTTAATAAAATTTTGCAACTCACATTTCCCCTCTTAATTAATTTATCTCGTTGTTTCCTTGCCTGAGTATGCTTTCATTGAACTAAAAATCGGAGTACCCAGTAACGGCATTGGATTGTTAATCTTATAAGACTCATCTTAATAAAAAATTTTACCCCATAACCAAAGCACCGACATTGTAGAAAACTTCCTAAGTCATTCCTAGTAAAGGCGCCGAAATTCCCCGCTATCTAGAGTCTCAGCTAGCTGGTCAATCTTCGCGATACCAACCTGAGATACTAGGCGGGCCGTCATGTCTCCAACGGATTAACTTGGAAGATTTTCTCGGCTGATCTTGTGATACCTTTCGTTGAAGCCCTAAACAAGACCATTTAAAAAACATTTAAAATATACCAAGAGCACTCGCATAACATCCACTAGCTTTATTTCAGGACTTGGTTTTATCTCTTTAATCATTACAAAGCTTCGACTCCATAAGGCACTGGTCTATTAATTTATGCGTGATTGTTAGATCTGGATCATTTGTCTTTAGCTTATAAAATCATTATCTGTGAATGCATCTTTATCTCACAAGCCTTGATATACTGTTCATCTTCTAATCCAGTGCAGCAACGTGGATTGCTTTTGTCGTGTGTTCAAAATTCATAATTTTAAATCATCTTTCATCACAATAACTCCTAAACAACACCCATCTGCATCATAACATCAAAAACTTAACTTAAACATTGAGCCATAGAAAACTCTTTGTTAGGGACTACCCCCCTTGGCTTCATTAGGAGTTAGCCTAAGCGGAGGAGCTAAGAGTAGGTGACAGTACCTGGCTCTGTGCTTGCTCTCAAGGTCACACCTCTCGCACTTTCCTAAGTGAGGAGACAACTTTCAGAAGATTTCTGCTGCTGGTGTGCGATTGACGGACAACCGATACAATGGAGAAATCCAACATGGACTTATCTAACTCACATAGGCTCTCAGTTTGATCTGATGGAAGTTGGGTGATGCGCCCCTCTAGCTAACTTCGTCCTTCACTCTAAATTAATGCACCCCTCAATTGAATACGCCCTTTGCTCTGACTATATTTGCCTATGAACTGCTATTTGATTAGGACCTCTCGCCCTTCTCAGTGGAGCCCCCTCTCAATTCAGTTGAACTTTATCTTAGAGCTTTCCCTCCTAATGGAATGCACCCCTCTACTCTGGTAATGCGCCCCTCGTTGTTTGGTGAATCAACACTGTGCTCTGTAGCTGGATCCACCTCACTTTGAATCGGTTTTTTCCTCCAAAGTGATCTCCCTTTGCCACAAATGTAGAATACTTGATCTCTCTCACATTTGAATCCTCTGCTAGACTGTGCCCTCACCTCTCAAGAACGCTCCCACTTGCATGCATTGATTCCCCCTCTTCTCTAGATACCTAAATCTCATAGGTGATCATTGACTTTTGCCTCCCGAATGCCTTTTTCCAACTCGCTGGTGAGATTAGAGTTCGAGAACCCTAATTTCATGTTCATGCACAAAATCACATTAGTGCAAAAAAGTGCTGCATTAAAAATTGCATGCATGCAAATGCAATGTGCGAATCTCATGTGTAATATACCAAATGTATATTACATTTATTAATTAATTAATAATTAATAATTAATTAATAAATGTAATTTACGTTTGGTATATTACAAGTCTTCCCACTCTGAAAAGATTCGACCACGAACATATTATGAGCGTGTTGCAACTAGAAGATTTGCCACGAATAACGGTGCCACGGTTTAGCAGTGCTTGAAATAATTGGTCGCATTTCCATTTAAATTTTTTCATGCATATGATTCTGTAGATAAACGAATAACAACTATATGAGGTATTCTTCAGAGCTTCTAATCTGATATTGTTCTTTTGATCTTCTAATTTGATGTAGATTTCTGGGACACTTGAGCTATGGCCCCTGGTAGAATGTTCATCTACAGAATCATGCACATGCACATGCATCATGCATACCTCATGCACATGCACACCTACTCATCATGCATATGCACATGCATCATGCACCTCACCCAACAACATCAGAAACATGTGCATCGTTGCACTCCTCTCATCCAACTGAAACCAGTCATTGAACCTCTGCATGTCTCCAATCACTGAATCAATGACTACTAACAGAGTGTATCTCACACTCCACAATCCTGCCTATACTGATAATGTACCTCCATGCTAGGCAGAACCACATGAAGGACATTCCGAGATACACATCTAAAAGGTACTGCTGCCACTGAATTAGTTGTTGAATTGGCTGCTGTAGAATCTGCTGCTGCACAATCTGCTAATCATGTGCCTCTGCTGTAGGAAAACAAATACACAGCAACAGGCAAAACTAACACTCTTTGCTACCAAAAAAAATTGTTTAAAAAAAAAATAGGGTGGAACCCATGCTGGTACTCACGTTGGAACAAGGTTGTTTGGGATACCATATAAAAATATATGTGCAAACACAATTTAACACTAAGTTGTAGAGCAAGAGAGAGATGATGCTATTATTCAGTGTATGCAAATAAGATGTAAATCACATAAGCTGCAAGGAAGAAGACACACACCCGTATAACCAGCTAGCATGGACTTCAGCCACAATTAATGTCTAATTAATTCATTGTGTCTTGACCCATTTATTATTGTGAGACTTTATTACATTATGTCCTAACACACTTTAGTATCTAATACTAGTACCTAATAAATACAATGATATGACCATTATACTATGTTAATCCTATCATTTTAATCAATGTCTTTGGCAGAGTGCCAAATATTTTTCAGTGTCCTTCCTTTGGCAACTTGAGTTTTCCGTCATTCTAGATGGAATTAGTCATTTTTACTTTTGAAGTGACGTGTCATGTTTTGTAATGCTTTTACTGATTGAAGTTTGTGGGCTAATTGAAAACAGATACTGCCTAGAGTTGTATTGGAAGCATCACCCATAGAATTGTTGACAAAGAAAAGGGAAAGGAAGCAAGCATTTGATCTTATTGTTTCTGAATGCAAGTATGTTACTTGTCCTATGTTGATTGCTTTTATTTATTTTTTCACATTAGCTTTTCTCCAATGACTTATGTTATTCTGCTCTCTTAAACATGTAGAGAAATGGGATTTGATGGTGTTGTGCTTGAGGCCTGGTCACAATGGGCAGCTTATGGTATTCTAAAAGATCCCAACTTGCGTGAAATGGTAAAAATGACTCTGAATGCCAACCTCCACTGTTAAAAGCATCTGATCTTTGATAAATAACAGTTCATCCTCTACATTTGATAATTTCATCAGAGTTCTTATTGTACATAATTTTTGTTGTTTTAGTCAATTCTCACCAGAATAGAACATTTTCAAGAATAATCAGGTTTATTAGAGACCTCCAAATATTTGGAGGTTTATAGTTTCTATGTTTTAGATCTTGCCCACTTAGATCGATATACCATTATTCTGTTGGATTGAACATGTTTTATACTATGTTGCACAAGTTTTTGGAAATTCGTTCTTTTTAAATTTTCCACTCCTCTAGGTCCACATTATACAAATCTCATTGTACGAGTTTGTAAAGGCAGGTTGCATATATGTGTATAAAGCACCAATAGCTTCATAAATCATAAGATTCAATATTTTTCTAATTCGTTGTTCCAACTCCATCTATATTATTGCTCCTAAGAGTGCTTAGTCTTTGGGTGCCCCTGCATTTTTTTATGGTAACTACTACTTACTTCTAATATGAATGAACTTGATTGTTTTAAGTTCAACTAACAAACTTTCAATTTTTTTGGTATCTTGAGTTTGATATGGTTTATGATCCGAAATTGCTATATCAATCAGTATGAATAACGTAAGCTAGCTATAATAATTTGAGATATGAATTAAATTTGTTCACTATCTTAGTATTGTAAAAGATCCTTTTGTATTCACTTAAGTACACTTGCAGCATATAATTTGAGTGTGAATGGATCTAAACATTTAAAGGTGTGGGCCCTCTTTATTTAAATAGCCTTGAAAATAAAAAAATGGCATTATTGATAAATTCAATTGAAATTTTTATTATTGGTGATTTCCTGACACAATAAACTTCAATCATTCAATTGATTTTCAACACTTTTCTTATGATTTTGGCCTCCACATAGTTGGGAGCTTGTAGAAGTTCCTGTCTATTTGGGAGCTTCTGGATGCTCCCAAATAGATAGGGAGTGGCCAAAGCTCCCAGAAAGCTCCCAAGTTCCCAAAGAAGCTCCCATCAAAAAGAGGACGTTTCGTACCAGCTCCCAGGAGCGGGGAAACACCAGGTACGGGTTGCCAAAATCCAGGGAGCAGTACCCGTGCAACTATGGTTTTATATGTGTAAATGCTATTTGTAATGAGAACTTTAGTCTAAGTCTTAGAAATTAAGCCCACAGGAGTGTGGTCTAACGACAAGCAGTGAAGTGATCAGGCTTGTATTAACATGTAGACTCGCGTTCAAAACCCTCTTTGGGTGTGGCTGTAAATATGTGTTTGTAAATATAAGAAGTATTCTACAATATAAAAAAATGTCTTGGAAATTATTATTCTCATAAACTGTAAATATTAATTTTTTGTGTGGTTTTACATTGTAATGTCATGTTGGCCTTTTGTAGTATATTTGTACTTTGTGTCAGGTTAGTCCTCCAGTTCATTTCGTTGCTAGCCCACATTATTTTTAGAGCATTGTCTCTTTAAAATTCAGTGCCGTGTCACTCACTATTTGCCTAATAACCTTCTGTATAGTTACATTTGATCATTTTCTGTCAACGTTTACTATCATTGAGACAACAAGCCATTGCTATGTTTGAAATTTCTTGACAGCAAACTGCTTCCTCTCTTCTCTCATTCTACAAAAATTCTTCACTTTTGTCACTGGTAATTTTGATAATTGTTATTTGGTTTAGTATATTAAAATAGATCAATAACTAAATCTGATTTCATTTATCATTAAAGTTGGATCTGATTTGAATGTTAAAACTCATAAATCTAGCTTTAAACAAGTACTTTTCAATACTTTAATTTTTTACCTTTTAAAAGTTACTTGCATTATATGTTAATTTTTTATTGTTTAAATAAAGAATTTGGCATATTTTATTGATGTTTACCTGTTGTTTTACAGCAGTTGTTGATCAAGTAGAGAGGCACTCTGGCCAAATTTTGAAAATCCAAGCCATCCGGAGATCCCTCTTCTTAGAGCTTCTTCTGTGGCCATTTTTTTGAGGCCTTAAACTTATAAACTTGTGTTTCCTATTCTACAAAGGAACACACATATTTATTTTTTCTAATCACTGTAAAAAAGAGAAGTAAGTGGGAAGCCAAGTGCCCACACCCCATCCCCCAGGGGTGATTCGCATCTTTTTTTTTGTTTTCAGTTTATTTTCATTTTTTGAAGTTCTTTTTATTTTCTTAAGTTAAAATTAATGAATCCAGTTGTGTTCTCAGAAACGAGAGTATCGACACTGTGATTTAAACAACTCATACTTAGGTTTAAAATTCTTAAAGTAAACAAGGCTTCAATTCCCGTATGTTCTTGTGATCACTGCAGCCCATTGGCTGGATTAGTGGGACAATCAGAAATGAATTGAAGTGGCTAGTAATTAGTTTTACACTCCAATTAAAGCTACCAGAGTGAAAATCCAAGACTTCTCGAAATTACTTGTTAGTGGGGAAATTTTGCAAGTGAAGCAAGAACCACTAGAAAGTGACCGTGGGGCCCCGTTAGGCTACACCCTTGTTGGTGTAGTGTTGAACACAATCCCACGACTACATCTATCCCACACATCACTGGGAGAGCCACTTCCGAGTAAATCCGGACATATTCCTTGTATCCCTTGGGTACATTTGGAATACCTTTCTTCCCTTTAATAATAAGATCATTACCACATTTTTAATAAAATTGATCAACAATCCACCCACGCCCTAATTACTCATTTAATAATTATAAAACTGACCAACCGAGACAACTGCAATACTTCTTGAGACTTCACTAGCAACCCCCTTACACAAGCAGTCCATTAGCACTGGTATATCTAACATTCTTATTTTTTGTTGATATTTAAATTAATCAATGTGTTGTATGGAATGTTATTTTATATGCTAGTTATTTAAATTATTTTCAGTTCACCTTAGTTTCAGTATTTATTGTATTCATCTCCAGGAATAGTTGCTTTATTTTCATAGATTAAAACAACCTTAGATTATTTTACTAGGGATCACCCCCCTTGGATTCGCTAGGAGAGAGCCTAAACGGAGGAGTCAAGATCAAGTGACAACACTTGACTCTTGCTTGCCCCCAAGGTCGCATCCAGTGGCTTGAATATTTTTGCCACGTGACCCGATGTGCGAATTAGGTGACAACAAGTGGTAAAATTCATTTTAGACCATCTCTCATGCAACAATCCATATTGGACCACCCAAGGGTTGACCATACACACAATCTCATGAATCACCCCTGTTATCCACTAATTTTGCACTTAGTAGATTTTTTGGTGAGCCACCAGAGTATTGAACAAGTACACTTGTTCATGATCAGAGTTTAGAAGTTCGCCAGCCTTTTTCTAGGAGTCTGTTCGAAAATTTTTGTAATACGTGTTCATACCCCCTTGGGGAAATTGTAAGAAATGTCCTAGCATTTAAATTTTTATAAAAGGCTCGGCTTCCCAGACATAAGCATCAAGCTTACTAGCCCAGAGTGTATTTTCCCTTGGTTATTATTGGTTGTTGAACAAACGACTAATAATTTTTGAGTTTTTCACTCACACCTCCAACATTGGGGTAGTTGTCTTGGTGTTTTGGCCTTAAGAGGTTATTAGAGCCTTCGTGTCAATGTTTTTCTACATGTTAGGCATTTTGATTGAGCCATATGAACATGTACTAGGTCCCCCTAGAGTTTCATTTGATTCCGAGAAAAAATAAATTTTTTCATTTTTTAGGTCCATTTTTTAAGGTTTAAATAGAAAAATTCAAAATGTAAAAAAAGTATGATCCGGAGTTCGTTTTTGGCATGGTTGGGCTCATTTTCAAGCCAAGAGCAACATCTTTACCCCAGGGACCACTTTCTACGTCAGTTGGGTAGCTAGAGCCCCCCCCTGAGGCATTATTTGGCTAAAAATGCATCAAGATGGTATTTTATTGCCAAATTTGGACATTTTACCACTTGGTCAAAGTATTTAAAAAGTCAAATAAATGATTTTTAATGGTTAAGTGATGGTGGGGCATAGTGGTCCCCTTGTGAGCAATTTCTTCTTAGGAGGAAGGCGTCATTAAAAAACATGTTTCATGACTTTGTCCTTATCCTAAGTTTTAAACTCACGCTTTGGCATTTGCGAGTATGGCATGGAGGGGTGTGTGGTCCACGCTTCAAATCTAGCGAATGGGTGATGAGAGCATGACTTGTCTTTGAAGAAGCATGTACCATATCCTAACTTCCAATCTCACATTGCATTACCGTTTGATCATGAGGATTATGTTGAGATGAATGGTGATGTGGGGATATGGCGCTGACTCATTGTGGAGGGGCTCACTCTTGAGTATTGGTTAAGGGAGTGGACCCCTCTTAGTATCCACATCATCTAATCTTGATATGATACATCAAATCTATAACTCAAAGTGAATATGCCATTGTGGTTGGTGGAACTCATGTAGTCGTACATTCGCATGAGGTTGGAGATGGCTCGTGTGAGTTTGGGGAGTCTTGCGATTTGGAGTTTTGTAAGGTGGCACCTCTTCCACACCATATCTTCAGTTAAACTAGTAATCACCCCACCGATTTTGTTGATTTCTTCAATTCAGCTCAGCTCCAAGTCAGTTAACTCCGGCTTGATCCTTAGTTCATAAATTCCCCCCTGGGGATTTGCTTTTGTATATATAGATGTCACATGCCCCAATTTGCAAAACCAATTTAATGTTATTTGAGGAACATTGTGTTATATTTTATGCTAAGTTTGTAATTGATGACCAAGTGGGGTCAAGAATAATTAATGTAATTCAGAATATTTTATTTATAAATAAATAAATGACGAGACAACAGCTTAGGGAAGTTGTTAAAAGAGTGTTAACTGGTCACTTGGTGGAGGAGACTGGGTGGAGAGTACACTGACAAGTGGCAGCATCCTCAAACTACTTCCAATTGTTGCAGGTGGCAACTTCCCTATATTTGTGGTCATGATTCCCCAAGAAAGTGGAATTGGAGCAGGTGGCTCATTAAGTGAAAACTGACCCAGAAGACCTAGGCATTTCTATAAAATTTCCCATTGAAGACAACTGAGGCTGCTCATTTTTCAGAGAGGTGATCATTCAGAGTGAATGAATTTGCTCATGAGAAAATTCGATGGAAGGGATTACTGAAGTGAGTTTGAGGGGTTAACTACTGAGACTGAACTTATTGCAGCTATTAGGCCGAAGTTCTTACTGCTATGAGCAGATTTGGATTACTGAGGTAATTGGACCAGTCATGTGACAGAAGGTCTTAAGGACATATCCTTCACCCAGTACTCTACTAGGAGGACTAGGAAACAGGCTTGGGGGTCTTGAGGAAGAGAAGTCTAAGCTTTCTCCAGGAGTTGGTTGGGAGGAACAACCTCCTTAAGCTATTGTCACCTCATCATTGACAGGTTCTATTTGTTTCATGTTATTATATTTATTTACTGTCTTCAGTAAAATGTTTACTAGTTTTCAAATACAGGCATGCTAGTATTTAATTAGGGTTTATGAAGAAAGGAGTAATTGTGTCTTGTTGGACTTAGTAATTGGTAGATTATGTTAGAAATAGTAGTAAATATGCTAAATGAGAAATAAATAGAATTAGAATTCCATACTGTATTTTTCCACGCCTGGCTTAGGCAATACTCTAGTACAGCTGGGTGTTTAGGTAGATATGATGATTTTCGTTTAACCTGAATGAAACATGTAACTAAATTCCGCTATAGATTGCTTATGATTTATTCTGTAAAGAAACACTAAATACTTTATCTATTGAATGTATTTACTTCAGACAAGAACTGAACATAGGTATTTAAAGATATTTAGGAATCATACTACATATAGAACTATTTTAATATATTATTATTCTTTATAAACACAATAGATACAGTTTAACAAATAAACATAGGAATAGTAAACAGACTATCACTTAGGGTTTAGGTTTAGATAGTTTTTCAATAAAATCTTATAATAATTTATTTCCAGACAATATGTGTCTCTGTATTAAGATAGAAGTTTCTACTGTAACCTCAAGACAACTACCTAGGTTATTGAAAGATAAACTTAATCATATTCTCAAGCTTGCAGTATTTACCCTAAATCTTCCTTTATAAGAATTAAAACACCTGTAAAAATCATTAAAGGAAAATAATAAAACAAAGCTAAGAATTTTCTATGTAAAATTTATTCTTTCACCAAACTGTAGGGTATACTTGAAAATTAACCCTTAAGAGCCAAGCAGAGTAATAATAGTACTCTTAACATAGTGAAAATTTCCATAATTACATTGCACTGTAAATCCTTTTAATTACATGACAATAATTAAAGTAATACAATAACCATTTATTAAAAACAAAATCAATTAGGAAGAAATGGCTTATTGCCTTTAGAATTACAAGTTAAGACTCAGGTCTGTCCAAATATTAGCTAAAACAAAATAATATTTATTAAACAGTAACCATATATCACGGACAGGTAAAAAAACCCTTAATCCATTTACAAATCCTGACTGATTAATAGTCTTTTCTTTTCCCTTAAAATCTATTTTTTTTAAAACTAAAAATTAACCAGACAGAGGTCGACAGTCTCGTAGGGCTTAGAGCTGAGCTCTATCAAAATAAGTAAAAGAAGTGTACATTGTTCAGGCTGTAAAGGATTAGACTTAAAAACTAATTATCATGGCTACTATAAGCCTTCATCCTACTTGCACAATTTACCCTCTAAGGGTTTCGAAACTCATACAGAAAACAAGTAAGCAAGAAACAACAAGCTAACAGTTAAAGCAAGGCCGTGCCATAACCAACTGCAAAGAACCTATCTTCCAACCACCACAACAAGTGGAACAATGAAGGAGTAAGCTTGTTTCCACCTATAGAGTCGAGAGAAGGACCTGTAAGTTTTCACACCATTTTATCATTACAATTCTTACTTGGATTTTAAAACCCCTTTTATAAAAACTAACTAGAAATCGAGACTGGAATAAGTCTTTACCTGAAAGTCTCTCCTTCTGAATGAAGCTGAGGTAACCAGCCACTGTGGATCATTTGGGCACCGGGCTAGAAGGCAAGAAGACACTGAGTCACCACAGCAAAGGAATATGAGCAAACAACTCAACCGGACGAAGTACTCCTGGTTAAGCTCTGTCAATCTGTTTGCAGGCTCAAGACAAACACAGACCTTGAGTCCTGAAGAGAAAATAGTATCTACACTCGTTGTAAACTTCTTCAACCTCTAAAGATCAAAAAGCCACTCATGACCTCTCTCAAACAGTGACAGCGTTTGAATATGGAAGCAAGCTATCAAGCTTGAAGGTGGTTACAGGTTTCAATGGTCGTGAGCTCTCAACTTGGCCAACAAGACGAAGGAACCCTCGCTCTACAAAACAAATGAGTAGGGTTTTGGAGTTATAAGTCAACCCTTGTGTGGATAAAACCATCCCACGTGTCCTTCTAAATATTTCTTCCAGCGTGGGTAGAGTTCCATAGTCAGCGGCTGCAACAAAATGTTTTACAAATTCAAACCAACGATCATTATAAATTATACATTGTTTATGATTGCCAATAATATATATCATTTCCATGGAGATTAGAGATACATAGGTTATAAATCATAATCTTAATATACGAAGCAACCCATAGGCTATGTCAAATTTAAATAGATTCTTTTGCTAACTTCATGTGCTAAAACTTTGTATTTAGATATTTCAAAAGTCTACTAATCAACTTGCATGAAGTTTTAGTCATAGCTGAGAGTACACTCAATTTTTGAAGTAAAAGATACATATAAAAAGAATAAGGAGTACATCCTTATATATCATGAAAATTATATAATGAAAAACCTAGGATAAGGTAAAAATGGTATACATCTTTGGATGTTAGGTCGTGGGCGTTTTAGAGTAACTCTTTTCCAGCAAAAATAGGCTAGGATGGTGGTTTAGGAACTACGCAGTAGTTCTTGTGTATGATTCATTTTAATGATGCTCAAAACTAGAATCCAATGTATGCTTCAACTAAGCAAAAGACGGAGTACTAAGAATGCATCCTAGTTAAAATCCAGTTCAAAATTACTTTCAACAAAAGTATATGGTATTCTTGAACTCAAACCAAATAGTAATTTGATTTTCCTTCGGCATAGTATCTGAAAAGCGTTTTATAACTATGCTAATGCAGTTTGTTATACTTTTATTATGGAGTTGTAACAACGGAAAAAGATTAACTTTACCTCCTTGAAGACAAGCAGCATATTAAAACATTTTCTAAGACTAGCATCTTAATCATGCTAGGGAAGTAGCTTCTCGACTTGAATTTAAATAACACCCTACTGGATCATACGCTTACCTGCTAAACCTGTAAGGAACCAACAGTCCAATTGAGTTAGCTGAACGCTAAGTAAGCCTCGATCACACACAAGAATTCTTACCTACTTGACAAAAGATAAACATCAGTATATCTAGCAGCAACAAAATGCAAGTCCTTTTCTAACTTTGATAGAATTACAGCTGTTAAGTCATTAATAGCACTAACGCAAGTTTTTAAGATTACACCTTTTAGTTTACAGGTTCTTATAAAGAAGCGATCCCATGTTCTTTGATAAACTGTTTCATTTTCCGCTAACCATTAGCAGGTACTTAGCTGCGACTTTAGGCATTTTATGTCACTTGAAAATTTTTAAAGTTTTACGAATTTTTGGGATATTACAATAGAGGTGCTTGGCTCCTCATTCAGGATGGATCATTTGTTGTAAACTTACTCTGTAGAATTTTGTAATTGCTTTATGCTCATTATTTGGATTAAGATCAAGACTTTGGAGGTCCACGCGACTTGGTGCTGGTGGTGAATGAACTTTGTGAGGTGAATGCTTTCCATATTTTTTCGATTCAAATGCTTATGTGTGATAAAATCAATTGGTTTTAAAAGTCTATTTTATAGACGTAAAATCTCCCATTTACAGTTGATAATTTGGTTGATTATGCTATTGTATCAAGATTTCATGAGCAAGAAATATTCAGTTGTATTAATGTTGATGAATCTTAATATGCTTAGCATGCTAGTTGATTGATCTCACTGGATTGTTTGAGTGGTCTGATTTTGGACAGGATTTGCCATCTTGGAGAAGGGTGTGAGTTCAGTTGCATCTAGCTCATCTTTAGGATCACAAGCTTGTTTGTTTAACATTGGTTTTCTTTTCAGGATCTACACAGCTTGGATTATTTCAAGGAGGCACTAAGGGTTTGGTTTGCTTCAAGTTCCATCCTACAAACTACATTAAAACTTGGTCACTTGGTTACCTTAGAAGCCCTAGAGCACCTTTCTTGCTTTCGTTTTTTGGTTTCCTCCCCTTCATTTTTGCCTTCTCCTTAGCCCTTCTTCTTTCCTAGCTTCGTTTTCTCCTTAGTTTTTTAGCCCTCTTCTTCCTTGTCTTCCGCTGCCCTCTTCTTCCTTGTCTTTCGCTGCCCTCTTTTACTTTTTTTCGTCCCTCTTCTTCCTTGTCTTTTGCTGCCCTCTTTTACTGTTTTTCAGCCCTCTTCTTCCTTATCTTTCATTGCCCTCTTGCTCCCATTTGCTCCACTTCCCTTACTCTTTTTTTTCTCATAGCTCTTCGTTGTTTTGCATTTAGTTTCATTTCAAAAAGATTAAAGAAAAGTTGCATTTAAAAGTTGTTTTGCACTTAGATCTCATTGTAAAAGTTGCATCTCATTTTTGATACTTAGATTTTAGTTGCATCTAGTTTCCTTTTCATCTAATTTGACTAATGCTAAAGGGTGCTTGTAGTGTGATTTGCATTGTGTTGTAGGTTTGAGCAAAAGCAAACTCAAGAAGGGGACTTGAAGAAGAAGAACAAGAAGAAGAGATCATCAAAGAGAAGAAGAAGATTGCAAAACCAAGAGGAGATTTGAAACCAAGATCAAAACCATGAAGACTTAAACACTCTCCTTTTTTGTAAAGCTCTTAAGAGCCCATTTAAAAGTGACTTTTACTATCTTCATTTTCTCATTCCAAGGTTGAAAATCCTCAAAAAGTTGTATTTGATTAATAAAATAAGGCTAAGTGGGATAAAGCCTCCCATAGTTTGTGTTTCTTCCCCATTTGGGGAAGAGTGTCTTGTGTGTTCTTAGCTTAGATTTGCTTCAAGTACCTAGATTAGTTTCATTTTTTTAGAACACTAATTGCTAGATTAGTTTCTACTTTATTTGAGCTATCATTTGGTTTCTTTGCTTACAATCTATTTATCTTTAAAAAGAACCAAGCCTCTTGAACTTGTCATAAGACAAGTCAAGAGCACTCTCTGTCGGAGAGCATCAGTTTTGCATTTTTACTGCATCTTAGCATATAGATTAGTTTAAAGTCTCTTGAACCTTTGTTAGAAGACAAGTCAAGAGAACTCTTTGTCGGAGAGGTTCACCTATGTGTTCTAATTAAAATCTGCAACTCATCATTCCCTTTAAATAAAATTCGAATTTATTTCGTTGTTTCCTTGCCGGAATATGCTCTGATCGACCTCAAAATCGAAGTACTCAGAAACGGCATTAGACTGTTAATCTTACAAGATTCAACATAATAGAACTTTCAACCCCATAACCAACACACCTACGTTATCTTGATAAATACTCAGGTAGTGGGCAAATTCCAAGTGTGGGTGTCGGGCAACCCAATCTGGACACTCAATGGTTAAATTCTCTGAACACCTAGCTTGTGATTCCAGACAGGTCTGTCATGTCTTCGAACGGAGCCACTGAAAGTATTTCCGGTTAGGCTTCCTAGACACCTAAAACAAGATTACATAAAATTTACAATAAAATGAACCAAGAACAATTGCAAAATGATCTCACAAACGTTACCACTTTGAACTCTTGTATCAAGCAACCCAAGAACTTAAGACTATCTTTGACTCCATAAGGCACTGGTCCTTGTCATCAATTTTCATTTTCTTTTTATATATTTGGAGCATTTATATTATCGTGGTTGTCTTGCTTTAAATTATCAAGTGGTTGTTTTTTCAATCTTGTGATCTTGCATTTATCTTGTGATTATTTTATTTCATCATTATAAAGTTGTAATCATTCAAAAACTCCTAAAAAACACCCATCCGCATCACTCAACACCAAAAACACTAAAAAACATAAGAGCCATAGAAAAACTCTTTGTTAAGGACTACCCCCCTTCGCTTCGTTAGGAGTTTGCCTAAACGGAGGAGCTAGGATTCAGGTGACAGTGCCTGGCTCATTGCTTGCCCCCAAGGCCACACCTTCCCCACTTCTAGTGAGGGAACAGCTTTCGAAAGATTTCTGCTGGTGGTGTGCATCTCAGTGGACAACAACCCCCAAACATGGTGTAAATAATTTTGGAGTTACAAAAAAATCTAAGACATTAGTGGTTGGTATTCACATATTTTTTTTCTTTTGTATGCAATTTCAATCCAATCTAGGTTCAATAAGGGGGTTTGGGTTGGAGCCCCTCTCAAATTTGAACTCTATCCTCTAAAACAATTTAAACTGATGTCTTCTAGAATTTGTTTTTGCAGAATATAATTTGCTAACATTAAATGCAGAATTAGAGCGAGTAATGATATTATATAAGTTTCTAATGCACAATTTTTTCATTTGCATGAACCTAAGTTCTACTAAAACCTACATAGATGGCCTATGCTATTCTCAACTGGCATGGCCTTCTTCCATGCTTCGTCTATCTACCGTCTAGACCATTTTGACAAATGGAAATAATTATTTGGCTGAGGGTGCATTTGAACAGAATATGTGTTTTAGACTTTTAGTTATGGCTTGTAATGCTTTTTGTAATAACCAAAATCCCTTTATAAATTATTTGTTTGAAGCATTGAATATAGGCTTCTAGTTGTATATGTGGAGTTTTTGAGCTCCCTCTTGGCTAAAGAAAAATTGGAGTTGGCTTGTAGGCTGTAACAAATGGTCCCTAGGAAGTACACTCTTGGGTAATATCTATTAGATAATCCAACTCATCTTGGTATTGGATTATTAAGGTTGCTAAGCCTCATTTGCAGTGCATACTATCACCAGAAATCATGACAAAATTTTACTTTTGGGCCTTGTCTTTAGACATATTTGAGTTCAATATAAGGTTAATGGTTCTAGATTAATTCTTTCTCAACATTGGAGTTGTCTTCAATAGACCTTTTATTTTGGATCCAAGACATGAATGACATGAACAACTTCGGGAGTTATGTCCTGTTGGTATTGGCCTTTAGTTTCAGGGCATAGCTGCACCACCTTGTCTGATTACAAGGACAGTTTACCTAGAACCAACCCTTGCTATGTCCTCTTGGTATTAGCCCTTAGTTTCAGGACATTGCTGCACACCTAGACACATTGCAAGGACAGTTTAATTAGAACCACTGATCCTATAAGAGGGTACTCGCCAATCTCTATGTTTTAGTTATTCGTGAATGAGAAAACATAATTCAAAGCTTTGAAGGTAGACTGACAGCATACATTTAAAGAGAGGGGTTTCTTAACTCTACTTGGAATGACCCAAATACACCAAAAATATGTCCTGTACAAGTTGTAATAACATTTGATGTCAACATCCCTAGGCATGCATGCAAGAGTAGTGATATAACTCTAAGTAATTTACCAAAGAAGACACATGGAAAACCTTGTTGCTTAGGCCAAAGAAGTTGCACTGATGTCAAGTTTAGAAAATAATAATAAAGGGAAGAAAATGGAAACTGGAGCACTAACAGAATAAATGAGATAGATATATAGTTATACCTTAAGATCAAATGCAATATATCTATATTTTTAAGTTACTTTCAACTCTCATCCTTAGCCTTGATCTTTCCATCCATAATTTGCATACCAAAGTAATAATGCTAGACTGCCAGTCAATGTCTGAATCGTATAGGATGATGAGCTGTCATTTTATTGAGAAACACCAAACGAGGGTCTTAATAATGAAAATCAAGAGAATAAGTCAGACTTCAATATAAAACTTGCAAGAAATCTGTTCAACCAATAAGCATGCGATTAATCATATCGAGGAAGTCAGAATCACAAACTCACTTACATGTAGATAAGGACATCATGCAATCAGTCCTGGGGTCCTAAGTATCGTTAATGCAATATTGAAGGAAAAGTTTATAATTTATAAATCTTATGACAAGCAACTAAGCTATGGTCACGTAATTAAGAGGGGCTGATATGTCTTAGGCTTTTAGACACAAACAACCCAAGAACTTCTGAAGGAAAACGTCGTAAATCTTATGATAAGCAACCAAACTGTTCCATAGAGTGGTAATTAAGAGGGGCTAACATGTTTTAGTCTTTTAGACAGGTTAAAACAACATCTAAATGACCTTTTATTCCCCTAAGGACATCATACCATATGACCTTGGGTCCCAAACACTGTTGATGCAATATTAAAGGAACAACTTATAAATCATATGATGGAGACTAAACTCAGAATTGCAATATACATCCATATATAAGAAGATGGACATATTTTAACTCTTTTTAGTACATCTTGCATCCCGCAAATGATCCAGAAAGTGACCTGCATAAAATTTTCACCCTTCAGAATTGAGACAATCCTAAAGATATCCTTTCAAGCCAATATTTTGGCTTGATCTCAATGTTATTTTATCTCCAGAACTACTGTTATGTCTCTCGTGGTCTTGAATTGAATTATGTATTTGTTTACACAGCACTTTCAGTAAGTATATTCTTTTGTTCTTACAGGCACTGCAACTTGTCCAAGAGCTTGGATCCATGCTACACACTACAAAAGCAGTAGAGGGGCTTGATCATAACTTGCAGTTGGTGTTAGTCATTCCCCCACCAAATTCAATTGAGAACAATCCTGACATGTTTACATCAACTGATATGGCAAGTTTAAGCAACAATGTTGATGGATTTTCACTTATGACATATGATTTTTCAAGTGCATATCGCCCTGGTCCGAATGCACCCATTGGTTGGGTGCGTGCATGTTTGCAACTTTTGCTTCCTGTTTCAGCTGCAAAGCACCAGAGGGATAAAAAAATAGATAGGAAGGCTACCAACTATCAGCTGGCAGAAAAAATCTTAATGGGTATCAATTTCTATGGAAATGATTATGTTCTTCCAAGAGGTATCGAAATTATTTCTCTTGTATTAGTTAGCTAAATACATGTATAAGAATTTTATTTGTTTTGTCTCTGCCATAGCTGCTTATACATGTTTTATATTGATGAAGATTATTTAGTAGTCAGTACATTGTTGATGTTTTTAGTAATAGTGAATTTATACAAACAGGTGGTGCACCTATCCTTGGTCATGAATATCTCTCCTTGCTTAGAACACACAAGCCACAGTTGTTTTGGGATGCGCAGAGCATGGAGCATTATTTTGATTATGAGGAACGACTGAACAAGCATAGAGTTTTTTACCCTTCTTTGAAGTCAATTTCATTGCGGCTGAAAGAGGCGCAAGCATGGGGTGTTGGTCTATCAATCTGGGAGATAGGTCAAGGACTGGATTATTTTTTTGATCTGCTGTAATTTCTCTAAATTCTCTTGTTGTAATAGTGGAATGAAAGTACTTCCTAACTTATTTGAGTTCTGTTGTTTGTTGTTTAATATTACACCTAGGTAAATTAGGGATGAGGTTTATGATCATTTGTGATGTGGACTTCCAAGGCTTGCAAATCAAGGGTTTTGCAGTTTGTCTCAAAAGACTTGTTTTGAGTTAATTTTGAAGCATGCTGTTCAATTCAGGCCAACAATGGAAGTGATCCCTTGTGAGAAGAAATCAGGCAATGAGCAATTTGTAATAGTCATATTTCAAAAGAATAGCCCTATACGAGTTAAGCTAAAGCTCATGAATTTGATATGGAATTTATAGCTGTTGAAAGCTCATAACCTGCCCTAAAAGAAAGGGAAAATATTCCTTTCAATTTATAACCGTCTTACCTGTCTTTTTTTTTCAAAAATGAAAAACTGTAACTTGTTATTCAAAAAGGAATCAAAGTTACACAGAGTTCTTCAGCATAGACCCATACACTGTCAAAAAGACTACAGAGCTGAAAGGTATTCAAACATTCCTACAAAAATGCTGACCTCAGAAAACGTTTCTCAGTAGACAATGATCAGGGCTAAGTCCATCAGGATTAAAGCCACACATTACAACAAAAGACTAAATGTTTCTGCAATCTAGAAGACATATATAGATCCTGAATCCACCACCTGTTCTTCAATATGTTCTTCATAGTGAATAAGACCATCCATAGTCCCAATAGCCTTTTTCGAAAGATTGTCAGCCAGATCATTTAATTCCCAATATATGTGAGAAAATGTGATATTGGAGAAACAGTTGGACAGATCACGAGTTCTTGCAGCCCATTGTTCAACTTGGATAACTTGTAGACAAGAAAGTCTAGCTTCCCAGTCAATCACTACCTGCGAATCTCCCATGATTTTGATATTTTATATACCCCTTTTCTGCAAGAACCATAGTAGCCCCCAAAGGGAAATAAGTTCTGCCTTTGTGTCGGTACTGTTGCCCACCTATTTCGACTAGGTGGCAACTCCATGTACAGGAAGATGTACATAATTGTACAAGTTGTACCTTGGAAAATCTGAGGATTTTTCACTCTTGCAGGGCTATTGCCCCTTTGTAAAACGAAATGTCCGCTCCCCTGCGTGGGAAAATTAATGTAATTTTGTATGCTAGTGTGGGTCATATGGTACGGATGCCACACCATGGAACTGGTTGTTAGGGAAGTCCCCTCATCGAGTGTTTTTCCCTTTCCAATTGATCTTGTTGCGTAAACGAGTTTAATCTGTTTGGTTTTCACTCAAAATCCTCCAAAGTATTGACGAGCGTTCTAACAGTCAAGTCCATGGGGTGGCTAAGGGTTCAAAATGTTATTCGTGACCATGCTAGACACTTGTATAGAGTCTTGCGGAGTTTCGTTGTATTGTTGTATTTTATTTTATTTATTGTCTGGTTAATTAATTTCACCCCTTGGTGATTAATTAACTCAGTTTTTGATGTAATAATGTAATTGCTCAAGTATGACATTTTGTAATAGGGGCTATGAATGCAAAGTTAATTGCTATGAAACCCTCTAAGCCACTGCTTCAAGTCCCATGTCATTCTGATGAGTGGTTGAGGAGATAGACCATTTTTGTCTAAGCAAGGTCTATTTT
Source organism: Pseudotsuga menziesii (assembly GCA_001517045.1). Classification (NCBI taxonomy): domain Eukaryota; kingdom Viridiplantae; phylum Streptophyta; class Pinopsida; order Pinales; family Pinaceae; genus Pseudotsuga; species Pseudotsuga menziesii. The sequence continues at coordinate 516,600 of LPNX011024584.1, forward strand.
TCTTAGGGAATTAATTAATTTCCCTAAGTCAAAAATTC
>LPNX011024584.1:516980-571980 GCA_001517045.1 Pseudotsuga menziesii
AGATAGAAAATAGAAAATAAAAGATTAAAAAATAAAAAATATATAAGATTAAAACTTGAAAATAAAAGATTAAAAGATTTAAAAGTAAAAAGATAAAAATAAAAAGTAAAAGATTAAAAGATTTAAAAGTAAAAAGATAAAATAAAAAGTAAAAAATTAAAAAATTTAAAGATAAAATTAAAAATTGAGTCAATGGAGAAGGCCCACTCTATTTTTTATTTTTCCATTTACCTAAAAGCTCATCTAAGGGTGAGTTTTAAATCAGAAACCTAGATCTAAAGATGGAGAATACTTGGACATGGATTAAACATTATGGCCTTTGATTAAAAATTGATCCAAGGGTGTGGATTAATTGAGAAAAATAAAAAATCAAATACCTAGATCTAGTGGGTGAGATTAAACCCTAGATCTAGATCTAATCTCAACCATTTATCTTCAAGAGTTTGGGGATTGCCTCAACTATTTAATGAGGGTCTCACTCCCTCATTAATCACAATCTCTCATGCTATTGTTATGCTGTCGGAAATTTCTTACTCTCATATTTTCTTGCTACCTTGTATTGAAGATTTGCCCAAGCTGGGCTATTTTAATAAAAATTCTTTGGAGGAATACTATGCTGCAATTTTTCATGATCTACATTCCTTGAGGTAACTTTGTATTTGTCTTGTTTGTATTTATTATATTTTTCTAGTTAGCTCTCCACAAAGTGTTTTGTGGAGAGATTAAAGAATAAAAGTGTTTTTATTCTTTCTTGTGAATGATTTAACATTTCTTTCAAAGTGTTTTGCAGGAAGTGTTAGGTGTTCATCTCTAGGATTATAATATTTTGCAGGCATAGATTATATTTTCAGATTATCCAAGCAAAGAAATCTCTCCAAAAACATCATTCTGGCAACATTTTTCAATTCGGCCATCTACTTTCAGCCTGTTTTAAACAGGGTTTTATTCACTGTTTAGTGAATATAACCCTTGTTTTAGGGCCCTAACCTCTCATATATCAGTTTAACCTTTTATTTCTACTAGTTTCACATCATTTAGGTGGCGGAAACTCATTTTCCAGCCCTCTAAATTCCATATTACTGTCACTTATTACATTCAGAATTTTTTTTTGTAAATTTGCAAATTTTGTACTAATATTTTGACAGCAAATTTTTAGTATTTTATGTGATTTGCAGCGAAGAATAGCTCGCTGGTTTTTTGACAGGTTGTGCATAAGTAAAAAAGATTTGATGCCCAAAAAGACATAAAATTTCCTCAACTTCAACCGGCACAAAAGGGGTTCCAATCCTCACCTCTTTTCCATATTTTTCTGATTATTGTAAACCCCAAAGAGAGTCTCTTGGGGTATTCTTCAAAGCTTATAAGCTTTTGTAATCTATAATAAAATAGAGTAGGAAGTAGAGTAGGAAGTAGGCTAATATTTGCTTAAGTTTTTTCTGTTTATGCAAATTTTATTTTTCTGTTAAAGTAAACGTACAATCCATTAAAACCTGTGTATCCTCTATCCACTTGTCATCTCCCTTTAGGGAATTCAAGCTGGATATGAAAAGCAGGGGAAGTGGGGGCTTAGGTAATTAGACTAATTTTCCTTTTCTTGTACTACAATCTACAATCAAACACTGTATTTCCCAAGTCATCTTGGTGATCATTTTAAAATCTACATTGCATCTTAATCACCCAAGACTTAAAATTAACCCATAAAATTAACCAACAAAGCTTCTCTATTTCCTGCTCCTCTACTCGGTTATCACCCTCCGGGGTACTCCGAGATACGACCAGGGGAAAGGGAAGTCCTAGTTTAGTAGGCATCCATCTAGAGATTTTCAAGTTGATTAAAAACAGTGACTTGGAAGCTGCAAGGGGTAGTAGACCGAGGGGGTCTCTAGGCGCTTCGTCGTCCTCCTTGTGAGCACCGGGCCATTGGGGTTTGACCTGTGAGCTAGGGGTGGGCTTTTCTCCCACCTGTTGAGCGCAACAGCAATCCCTCTTCGGTTTGAGAAGAACTAGATCGGGGTAGTCACACCACCGGATCTACAACTTAATTCAAGAAGAACAACATTAGTAAAATTAACTAAAATAAACCAAGAAGCACTTCAAAATCGGTTCTACAACACATTTATTTCGAGCATTCTTTTACTACAATCAATACTACAATTTTTACTTCCAGCACTTTATTTCTCAATACTTTTATTTGCTTTCGATTCTGCAAATGGTCATGTGGTAAATGCTTAGCTGTTTAAGTTCTATCCATACTTTTAATTTACTGCTGATTTAATAACTCTCATTCATAGCATTTTTGTAAATCTGGTTCATGATTCATACTGGTAGACAATCTGTACATTGTTGAAAGTTTTGTTTCCTTATTTGGTTTATTCATATATTTCATTGTTAAACACTTAAGCCATAAGTTCATTCATAGCTTAAATGTCTAAATTGTTTTATTCTTAGTAATCTTGTAAACTGGTAACTTATTTTTGACTCCATTATCTAGGCACTGGTCTTGTTTTATATAAGGTCTTAGCCTCATTCTTTAAACGACCCCTTTAATTAATCTTTAATTAATTAATAAACCTGGAACATAGTCTTTCCATAGGGACTACCCCCCTTGGCTCTGTTGGGATCTTGCCTAAACGGAGGAGTTGTGGACTGAGGTGACAGTGGTCCCAAGCTCTCACTTGCCCCCAAGGACACACATAGCAGGTTGTGACTTTCCTGCACCTTAAAGTGTGAATTAGGCGGCAACAGGTACCATCACCAACGCTCATCCACATATAAACCTGATGGTCTCGTTTACTCTTAAGAACCATTCCAGCCCCACATAGACCCTCCTTCTTAGCACTTTCGAAAAAACCAGTAGACATAGCTTCCTCCAGGCATCTTTGGATATCTAATTTTATGTTTGGGCCTCTCTTTAAACTTTAAAGTACTCATAGAAAGAACTGATAACCTTAGAACAAACATAGAAACTTGAAGGCTTAATATCTTCAAAAATATACCTGTTTTTTGCTTTCCATACCTCCCAAATAGTAAATAGGGGTAGCTCCTCGAACTTGACTTTTGAACGAAACCACTTGAAAAAGCAGTCCTGAAAATTTGATAAAACCCAGTCATCCTGATGATGAAGGAGACTACGTAAGCCAGGCCAAACTGATCTAAAGAATGGCACTGATTAAATATGAGAGACTGATTCTGCTTCCATCCTACATAAGAGACACATTCCAGGACCATTGAATCCTTGCTTGAGGTTGTCCCATGCAAGGATTTTATTCTCAAGACAAAGCCACAGAAAACATCAAACTTTTAAAGGGATGCTTTTAGGTCTCATAGCTGGCTTACCTGTCTGCATATGATTTAATTCACTATTTATGATATAAAGTCGAAATATTAATGCAAAACAATTAAAACTCAAGTTAAAGAGTAAAAATATCTAATTTTTGTTAATCTTGGATTTTGATTTTTCTTCTTCACTCTTAATTTATGAATGAGTTTCTAGTTCTCATATGCAGAGTGGGATACGTTTCTTTAAGGGTCAAACATAACTCCATGCCTATGAGGCACCCACACTCTTATTGCAGTTTAGGTGAGATGCATTGGCCATTTATGAATTTTGAATCATCATACTTTAGTTTGTTATGATTTTTCTCACCAATTCTAGTGACTTCACACTCTTTTCAAATCACCCTCCTTGAAAGAATATAACAAAGCTGTTTGAACAAGGGAGCGAGTGTGAATGGGTAGGGTAGATCCTACACATGAGTGTCAACTCATTGTTATCTTTGAATGTTTTCATGATGCCCATGTTTGTAAGAGCATTTTTTAAGGAAATAATATAACCACACCCTCACATGCGTAAGAGAGAATGGGGGTGTTGGTACTAGGCCAGTCTTTGCAGAGGTCTTCCCTTTTTAGCTTGGAAAGTATGAATAGAAGACGGATTGATTGGCAGCAGCATAAGTGGCTAGTAATACCAAACGACTTGATGAGATGTGATCCCAAGATCTTGGTGTACTTAGCAAAAGAGTATCTACCAATCGAGCTAACCCTTGGAACTAGAAGAGCATTCTTCTTGTGTGGACTAGCCTGTTCCTTTAACCTACTTGCCCCATTGGAGCTTGAATGGGATTCATGGATTTTGTTTTTTCTCTAGTGCATTTCATTGGCGCCTTAATTGTTGTTTGGTTTTAGTTTCATTTTATTTAAGATTGGGTGATCATGCTGGGTTTTTCCTATTTTATATTCTTCTATAGTTTGTCTTTGTTTTTAGTTGTTGTACAAAGATTTTGTTTCTATCGACATATGTTGTCTAGCTACTTTGCATTCAGAGTATATTACAAAGTTGATTAACTCCATTTGTTCCAATGATTATCAATTTTGAAATGCAAATGGCATGGTCCTAATGCTTATTCATAGTATTATCGTCATTCTCTCCTAGTGGTACATCTTCTCTTCTTCTATCATTCTTCTACGTAGGGTTCTCTCTTTAGGATTAGTGGGACCAACCAATGGGACCTTTTGCATGGGCATATGTTGTCTAGCTAGTTTACATTCATAGTTTGTTAGACTTGATCAACTCTCTCTCTTAATGATTATTCAGTTTTGAAATGCAAATGTTATGGTCCTACCTCTCTCTTCATTATCTCCTTGTAGTAGATATTCTCTTCTTCTATTAGACATTATGAAAGCATACTTCTTTTAGACATTTTTGCTTTAGAGTATTATGCTTTCTAGAGTATTGAGGTCCATTTTTGTTTCTCTTGGGCCTCCTTTTGATGAGATGATGTGATGATCATGTGATATATGCCATTCTTCTTCTCCTATGCCACACCGTGATGATATAATATGTGATGTTGTACTTTACATTATTGCTTTTACATTGGATGCATTTATTATTTGATGAGTATAGCTAGTAGTACCACCCATAGGTTTACGAGGGTAGTAGATTCTTGATTTACCTATTGTAGAATTTTCAACACTCTCCCAACCGGTTTCCAACTCCATTTTAAAACATTGTTTAATGCCCAACCCAATTTAACATTCTGCTGCAAATTAGATTTTTCTCATAAACAATATATGACTGAAACACAAGAAGAATTTCTACAACTTTTTATGAGTAGCAAATAAAACACATTCACACATAAATTTTCAGTCACATAAATTTTTGGTCTAATGACCTAGGAAAAACTCCAACTTCCAGGGAAAACCTGTGAGAGAAAAAATCTTTATTTATCTTGGAAAAATACAGTAGTAGACCAAAAAATATTGGTCACAACTTATCTCAACCAGAAGATAAAAAATCTGCCTCGAAATTCATGCCAAAACAGAAACTCCAAACTCATAAATTTTTTGCCTGCACCCTCGAATTTCGTGTTGATGTACGGACTGTATGGACATGTCGTATGGTCTATATTGTACGGTATTGCTTTGAAAATCATGTCGAAATCTATACCTCGATTTTTGTGCCCAACAAGTCTGCCTCAAAATGCATGTTGGACACTTGTCCCTCAAAATACATGCTTTGTACATAATTCGCACTGTATGGTACCATCAATAAATGCCCACTGCTGCTATCTCGATTTTTGTGTCCCTGTTTGTTGTTTTCTCTTCCTCAATTTGCGTGCCAAGAAAAAAACCCTCCTGCGTTTTTCTTCTCCTCTTTCTCAGAAATGGCTCTCTCTCTCACAAAAATGCAAAAGTGCCTCTTCACTTGGAAAATTTTCATTTTAGGTAAAAAGTTAGGGTGAGTGCAAAGCCATCTAATCCAAGGGCCTAGATTATATTAGATGAGTGGTTGTGATTAAATCACTTTTCTTCACAAAATAAAAATTAATTCACTCACTTTTCAAATTTGTACTTAAAGTACACGTTATTCTCTAAAGTGCATTTAATGCCCATCTCAAGTCATCAATATAAATTCCAAGTGACTTAACCCCTTTCCCTAGTTACTTAGGCAAATGTCACTTGGGGGAACAACTCCAAGGTATAAAATTCAACACTCCCTCCTACCAAGGAATCTGTTCTTCACCACACCCAACTTGTCTCTGAAATGAATAAACTTGCCTCTTCCAAGAGACTTCGTTAGGATATCTGCAACCTACTCATTAGTGGAATTGTACTGCAATGCCACAGCTCCTCTCTGAACATAATCATGGATGAAATGGTATATGATCTCAATATGCTTTGACTTGTCATGAAATATAGGATTCTCATAGAGTTGGATGCAACTCTGATTGTCATAGTAAATCACTGTAGGCCTCAGCTCTTGATCAAATAAATCCACCAACAACTTGCGAAGCCACAATGCCTTGCAATTACCCTGACTGGCTGCCATATACTCTGCCTCTGCAGAACTCAAAGCATCAGACTTTTGCTTTCGACTGAACCACGATATTGCTGCTAAGCCCAAACTGAAACAACATCCGAAAGTGGTCTTTCGGTCTTCCACAATGCCTGACCAATCTGAATCTGTGAAGCCAATCAATTTAATCACATCTGATCTCCTATAATCCAGACCATAATCCACTGTACCTGCAAGGTATCTCAACACATGTTTTGCGGAAACCTAGTGCACTCTCCTAGGCTCCACCAAAAACTGAGTGAGAATGTTCAACGCAAAACACAAATATGGCCTAGAGTTTACCAGATACATCAAAGAACTTACGAGCTGATGATATAAAGTGGGATCCACCAACTCTCCCTCAGAAGCATGAAGCTTCTTCCAGTTGGTGACCACGGGTGTAGACATCGGTCTACAATCCTCCATTCAAAATCTCCACAGAATATCAAATGCACACTTTCCTTGTCCCAAGAAAATATGACCAGGCTCCTGCCAAACCTCCAATCCCAAAAAATAGTGCATCAACCCAATGTTCGTCATCTCATACTCTGAAGCAAGATCTCTCTTGCAAACTGCAATAGGTCTCTCTCCCCATGTGATAAACAAGTCATCCACATACAACAGAAGAATGAGCGAATCATCTCCAACCATGATGAAATAGAGATTCGAATCAACCTCACTCTTCTAAAAACCCATCTGCAGTAGGTAAGAGTATATCCTAGAATACCAAAGTCAAGGAGCTTGCTTCAATACATACAAGGCTTTCTTTAACCTGCACACATGAGCCTCTCTCCCATGAATCTCAAAGCCCTGTGATTGTTCCACATAAACCTCCTCCTGTATGATTCCATTGAGAAATGCAGTCTTCACATCCATCTGATGGATCTTCCAACCTCACTTCCCTCCTCACAACAACCTTCCTCGGAGAAGGAAGATAAGTGTGGAAGGCCTTCGAAGTCTCATCATACCCCACATAGATGCCTCTCTTTGTTGTGGCCTCAAAGTTTATCCTCTTCTCATAAGGGACATGTGAATAAGTTAGGCAACCAAATATCCGAAAGTGACTCACCTCAGGTTTCTTTCCTGTGAAACTCTCCTCAGGTGTCTTGTTCCCCACGGGACGATGGGGACTCCTATTTTGATGGTATACAGTTGTACTACATGCCTCCGCCCAAAGGAAGAAAGGAAGTGATTGATCATGTAACATGGCTCTCGCAACTCCAACAATAGATCCGTTCTTCTTCTCTGCCACTCCATTCTACTCAGGAGTATATGGTACTATCAACTGTTTATGAATGCCCTCATGTCTGCAATACTCATCGAACTCCTTGGAGGTATACTCACCCCCGTTATCTGATCTGAGTGCCTGAATCTTCCTCCTAGTCTGGTTCTCCACAAGAGATTTGAACTCTTGGAACCTTTGCAAGGCCTCCTCAAATTTCTTGCTCTTCAGGAAGTAGATCCAGGTCTTCTTGGAATGGTCATCGATGAATTTCACATAATACTTGAACCCTCTTAGAGAAACAGCTGACATAGGACCACACAAGTCAGAATGTATCAAATCAAGAACTATGCTGACCTGCTATCACTGATCGTAAGAATAGTCTTGGTGTACTTTCCCAAAGCACACCCCCTTCAAACATCACTGTGCTCAGTGTTGAACTCTGGCAAACCTATAACCATATACCTCAACATCCTCAAAGCTGGATGATACATATGAGCCATCCTCCTATTGCACAACTCACAAAGCTCGTTGTCGCTGCTATGTGCCAAAGCATGCTGGGGTTGAAACAAGAGCTTGTACAGTTTCCCACATCCGACTCCAATGATGTAGGAAGCAGAAGGTCTTACAGTCTTGGGAAAAAAACACACATGTCCATCCAAAAAGGAAACCCCAAGACCCTTATCCTCGATCATGGAAACTAAGATCAAGTTCTTCTTCAGCCGAGGTACAAACAATACATCTCTCAACATCATGGGACTCATGGACTGTCTTTGGAAAGTAATGGTCTCGCACCAAACAACTCTGACAACTGTGTCATCCCCCAACACTACCTCCACATCAATCCTTTCCTGTGAAAGCTCAGAGAACATCTCTCGAGCGCCTGTCACGTGGCTCGAAGCTCCACTACCAATATACCATGTGTTGGTGGTGGATGCGCTCAAAGAATGGCCAGTCAACAAGGAATACTCCCTCTCAATATCAATATCTGCACTGGTGATGATGGATGCTCTCTCTCTATCAACATGCCCAGTACATATAGAAAACTCTCTCTCGAATCTATCTATAAACTCCTCCACCTCTACAGAAGCTATTGCTTCTTCTTTAGCGGGCACTATCCAACATAGTGCCCAAACTTCTGACAAGCAAAGCACTTTATAGTGCTCAAGTCCTTCTGTCCATCCTACTGCTTAGCCCCACCCTTCTTGGGGCCCTTCTTGAACTTCTTTCCCTTCGCAGTCAACGCCACATTCTCATCATCCTCCCTGCTAGTAGAAGAGATGCCCTATACAAGACCTCTTTGGGTCTCCTCCTGAACAAAGTCATTCCAAGTCCTGTCCCAAGTAGGTAAGCTCTCCCTGGCCACTCTAGCCTCCACAAAACCATCCCAAGGCTTTGAAACTCCATTCAAAGTTGTTTTCACTAGCTTCAAACCAAGAACAACCTTTCCCACTGCTACTAGCTCATCTCTCACCTGAGGGATCCTAGTAAGGTAAGAAATCACACCCTCAACTTTGGCCATCTTGATGCTTTTCAAATTCTCTCAAAACCATCTTTCTATTCTCATTTGAGCTTTGAAACAAGCTGGTCAAAGCATCCCACATCTGATGTGCACGGGTCTTACTCGAAATGTGTGGGATCACATGGTCTTTCACTGCATTTAGGATAATTCTTCTAGCCTTTATTTCCTTCTTGTTAAAGGTAACAAGTGTTGATGCATCAAAAGAAGTAGGTATTACAATGGGATTAGCTATATCAGCACTAGCCTAGCTTTCCATGGGACAAAATTCTCAGCCCCATCAAGCCTATCCTCCAACCTAAGTCTTGTTGCCATTTTCTCTTCAAAATTCAAGTTTCAACAAGGTGTTGCTTGATGACAAAAGAAATCACTGAAGCCTGGAATTTTTAATTGTGTAAAATCTTGCCCTTTCTTTAACAGAGCTCTGATACCATGTAGAATTTTCAGCACTCTCCCAACCCGGTTTCCAACTCCGTTTTACAACATTGTTTAATGCCCAACCCAAGTTAACATTCTTCTGCAAATTAGATTTTTTTCATAAACAATATAGGATTGAAACATAAGAAGAATTTCTACAACTTTTTATGAGTAACAAATTAAACACTTTCACACATAAATATTCAGAGAGAATCTACATTTATCTGTGAGAGAGAGTTGATCAAGTCTAACTGAATAATCATTTGCATTTCAAAACTGAATAATCATTAAGAGAGAGAGTTGATCAAGTCTAACAAACTATGAATGTAAACTATCTAGACAACATATGCCGATGCAAAAGGTCCCATTGGTTGGTCCCACTAATCCTAAAGAGAGAACCCTAAGTAGAAGAATGATAGAAGAAGAGAAGATGTACCACTAGGAGAGAATGATGATAATACTATGAATAAGCATTAGGACCATGCCATTTGCATTTCAAATTCGATAATCATTGGAACAAATGGAGTTACAACTTTATTTATCTGTGAGAGAGAGAATCTTTATTTATCTTGGAAAAATACAGCAGTAGACAAGAAAATATTAGTCACAACTTATCTCAACTGGAAGATAAAAAATCTGCCTTGAAATTCGTGCCAAAACATAAACTCCAAACTAAGAAATTTGCTTCTTGCACCCTCCTTGAATTCCATGCTGTTGTATGGACTATACGACTACTGAATGGACATGCCATACGGTTTGTATTGTACGGTACTGCCTCGAAAATCGTGTCGGTAATCTTTTCCTCGATTTTTGTGCCCAATAAGCCAGCCTCAAAATCTGTGTCATAAATATGTGCCCTGTACATAATCTGTACTATACAGTATTGTATGGTACCATCAATAAATGTTCATTGTTGTTGGTTCGATTTTTGTGTCATGTCTGTTGTTTTCTCTTCCTTGATTTGCGTGCCAAGAAAAAAACCCTCCTGTGTTTTTTTTCTCCTCTTTCTCAGAAATGACCCTCTCTCTCAAAAATGCAAAAGTGCCTCTTCACTTGGAAAACTTTCCTTTTAGGTAAAAAGTTAGGGTGAGTGAAAAGCCATCTAATCCAAGGGCCCAAATTAGATTAGATTAGATTAGTGGTTGTGATTAAATCACTTTTCTCCACAAAATAAAAATTAATTCACTCACTTTTTAAAGTTTTACTTAAATTACAATTGATTTTCTAAAGTGTATTTAATGCTCATCTCAAGTCATTAATATAAATTCCAAGTGACTTAACCCCTTTTCCTAGTGACTTAGGCAAATGTCACTTAGGGGAACAACTCCAAGGTATAAAATTCAACACCTTTGTACCATTGAAATAGGGTAATTTTTGGTCTTTGCAAGGACTTTTACCCCCTTCTTTGAGTCCACCTTTGGCCACTTACACATCATTCGTTATCACTTCATACTTTGGTCTGCATTCTTTGGATAGAGATTAACAGATTGACTCTTGACAACTCCTCTATGTCTCCTTCACCATGAAGGCCTCCTTGTTCTCCCTTGTGTCTCAGGCATGCTTGTGTTACAACAATTGTTGTGATGGTTCAAAAGGCTTCCTTGTAAATCCTCGGGGTTAATTGCTTATCAAGTAGAAAGAGTTGCCATGGAGCAATGCTTTTCCCTAGACTTGAAATGTGAAAGGATCTTCCCCCTTCAATGCCTCAAAAAGGGCATTTGAAGAAAGCTTCTAGTCCAAGATTCCTTGTACCAGAAGTTGGTGTAAAAGAAAAATCTTCACCAGACCAAAGAGAAAGAAGACCAAGTCAGATTGCAAATATCAACAATCCAAAGAAACAAGTCCTACTTTCTTGTGCCTTTAAATAAAATAAAGGCCAAGGTATCCAAAATAAAGAAGTATGAAGGAAAGAGTTCAAGAAATATGAGAAGACAAGTCCAAGAAGACAAGTGCAAGAATAAGCTAGTAGAGAAAAAGTAAAAGGGGTTAAGATTGATTACTAAGCTTAAAGGAGTAGTATATCCTTGCACAACACTCATTTGTGAGATACTATCCCTATCGTTTTCCCTATTGGTGAAGATCATAGAGTTTTCCCTTGTCCTACATCTTGACTCACTTAGTCACCTCTAACCAATTATTCACTTGTCTAGCTTGGTTTAATGTTGATTTTTTAGTAGCATCGAGGGCCATTCTCTGGGAGAATGGAGGCACTTGGTTAATTATAAGGAATATTATTCAGTCTAGGACTGAGGCACTTGGTTTGTTACCAAGTTGCTGACTAGTGGTCAACTTGACTCAGTTTGGGGCAGAGGCACCTGGTCTGTTACCAGGAATATCATTTAGTATGGGACTGAAGTACTTGGTTTATTACCAAGTTGTTGACTAGTGGTCAACTTGATACAGTCTGGGGCTAAGGCACCTGGTTTGTTACCAGGCCATCACTAGAATCCCTAGACTGGCTCTAGGAAAGTGATGTGTGATATACTCCAAGGTTACAAAAATCGAACCAGTGGTTGAACTAGTTGACCCTGAAAATCGGAACCAGACCGAAACTGGAAAAAAATGGATCACAAAACAGGTCCACCAAAAGTACAAAAAATACTTAAATTTTGAAAATTTATATATATATATTCATGTGCAACCATGTGAATCCAAACCATTATACACAAATTTGCAAAAAGGGCTCTTTCCATGTGCCATACTGAGCATATTTCACTAGAACCCTCCCCATTCAACCAACTTTTTTATTTAATTTTTTTTTTTGAAGTGCTGTATAATTATGTATGGAATCGGTCAAAACTGGAACCGGTAAAATCGGTCGGTTCCATTAGAGGAAATTTGAGGTCTAAAATGGGCCTCCTAAGGAAAATAATAAAATAATAGTTAAAATAATAAATTAATAGTTAAAATAATAAAATAATAGTTATTAATTTTGAAGGAAGAATGAACAAAACTATTTTTTTATTAGTATTTTCGACATATCTCCCTGTGTTTTTACTCAAATTCTGAGCGAGAGAGCTCGTTGGATGCAGAATTCAATTCCGCATCCAACGGGTACCCACACTGCATACTTTTGACGGATCCTGCTACCCCAAAAATAAGAAATACCTGAAAAAACGTGATGATGATGTCATCATCACATTTTTTCAAGTATTTCTTATTTTTGGGGTAGCGGGGTCTGTCAAAAGTATGTAGTGTGGTACTTGTTGGATGCGGAATTAAATTCTGCATCCAATGAGCTCTCCTGCTCGGAATTTGAGTAAAAACACAGGGAGATATGTCGAAAATACGAACAAAAAAAGCAGTTTTCTTTTATGACAAATATGTCAATTCAACCGTTATGGTTGACTCATTTTATTGAAATTCTAGGTTCCTGAATTCCAACTCACAAAATTTATTGTTGGGGCATTTTCTTATAAGGCCCATTTTAGCAATGTTCCCCCAAGTTTCCGGGACGCGGGAGCGTGGGAGCGGGGAAACGCACGGTGGGAGCGTGTGGAGACTACCCCCAAATTCTAGGGAAATTCGAGGGGGGCGGGGGGCGAGGGGGCGTCGAGGTCATAAAAACTATAAAAATATATATAAATAAAAAAAAAATTATAAATGCTAGATAATAATTATAAATATCATAAATCCTAACAATGTAAATTAAAATTTAAAAACTAGCAATTTAATGATAATCTGACAAGCATGTTACAAACATACACAAGTGACAATTCAATGATAACTTTAATGACAGAGACTTTTCTAGCTTTCCCAAGGTGTAACGGTGCCCTAACATCAGCTGATCTGTCTTTGCACATTATTGTGCAAGCACAGAATATTCAAATGGAGATTAGTAAATTGCAGCAAAGCTTGGAGTTTTAGTCTTTAGATCAGGGCCCTTTCTACTACAATCCATGGAAGCAAGATCTGAAAATAAATATGAATACGATTTGGTACAGGTACAAAAGAACTAATAAAATTAAAATACAGATGTATATATTTCATAGACACAAAAACATCACATATCACAGAGTGATATAGTAGAGCTATATTTATATATACAGTGTATTGACACTGTCTAATGTTTAAACTTCCAACTTATGCAAGTATTCACAACAGAACTAAGCAAATGTTAATGTATGAAAATAATAACTCAAATGTTCGACAAGTCTTCATAGGAGAATTAAGGCTACACCCTACAAGCATCATGACACATTGTGGCTGCACGCTACTGCTCACTATTAAAATCTGGTTGCAAGCTAGATCCTAAACAGAACTTCTAAGTACTTGAATTTATTATATTTGGAGCCTGGACTCTGGATGTAAAATGTAGCAGAAAATGAGAGGATATAAATTGCCTGGTCATGGCCCAGAACACAGCCCAGAAACACATTACACAGCCAGTACTATCTCTTGGAAAATCACTGGTATTTAAGAATTTAAGTTTCAGAACGCACAATAAACAATTAAACTCTTTGAAATTGTGATATAGAGATTAACCAGATATTTTTTAATTTCGAATTTTAAAAAATTAAAAAATGCAAAATCGTGGGGAGGCGTGTGGGAGCCCCCCGTCTTCGGGGAGGTGCCCCCCACAAGTGGGGCGACGTTCAGAGCTAGGAGGCGCGCCCCCTCCTGCGTTTCCTGAAGTTTCGCTTTTTTGGGGGCGTGAGGAAACTTTTCTGGAGGAGCCCCCAAGCCCCCGGGGCGTGGGGAGCGAGGGGGGCGAGCTCCCGACCCTGGGGGGCGAGTTTCCGTGGAACACTGCATTTTAGACCCCAAATTTTCTCTAATGTGTATAGAACTGGTCATTTTCGGTTTGAGACACCGATTTGACCTGGTGAGGCCCCGAAAACCGGTCAAACCGACTGGCCTTATTGGTTTTGGTCTGGTTTGTGTAACACTGATGTACTCCTCTCCTTGGTCATTGGGGCTATGGGACCCCCTTAAGGGACTGGCCACCCCTTGTTAGAGTAACTAGCCTAGGGGCTTGGTGTTAGTGGGGAGAACAAGACAACCAAAGAATATCTTCCTTATATATGACGATGTACTTGAGTTGGCATGTGTAGACCATGGATACCAAGAGAAGGGGATAAGAATTTTCCAAAGGGTAACTTACCCAAGGAAGGTGGGTTAAAATCCCACAACGAACTTAAAAAGACCCCAACTAATGTACCAAAGTGTTAAAAGCCCACAATAAAATTAAAAGAGACTTAACCGATGAATTTTATATTATTATTTTGGACTCCGTGACTTAAGGAAGTCACCCAATGGTGAGATATAAAAGAGGAACCCTCTCAAGTGAAAATTATCATCCAAAAAATCATTCCTCATCTTTGTCCAAGAAACACGTTGGGGTATTTGCAGTTGATGTTCATCTTCTTCATCTCAACATTTTTTCTGTCTGAGGGTTTGGATCATATACATGGTTGTTTTTCTCTTCTTATGGTTGCCAAAGGTTTGTCTCAAGCTTATACAAGGATGTCGTCTTCATCCACAAGCTTGTATTCTTTTCTTTGAGCCTGATGAGGTCTGCTTTGGCCCTATAAAGGGTTGTTGAGCACCTGATTAAGTCTTATAAGGGATGCCAAATTGTATTGAGGCACTATACAGGGATACCATGAATAGATTGAGGGAAGTCGAGGGTTTCTAGAGGGATGCTAAGGGTCTTTCCTTACGCAACTAGACAACCGGGGGTTCAAGAAGGGTAAGCGAGGGTTCAAGGAGGTTGTCGTGGGTCATAAGAAGCCCTAGAAGGGATCAGTTAAGAGACAATAGGTTTTAAAGGGTTGATATAGGATTCTTGAAGGTTGCTACAGGTTTTTTGAAGGTTGCTACTGGTTCTTTTAAGGCTGCTACTGGTTGCTTGAAGACTGCTACAAGTTCTAAGAGGGTTCCTACAAGTTGTAAGGGGTTGTTATAAGCTGACATCATCATATATCAGGGCTTACATTAGCTTGGCATTTTCTTCTTCGGGTTCTCTTGGTATATGTGTGCCCTAAAGGCAAGTTTATTTTTGATGTAAAATCCTGCTCCAAATTTGCTCATGCAATCTCAGTCATCTCATATTAAGGAAGATATTCTTTGTTGGAGTTTTTCCCTGAAAAGGTTTCTGTAAGGTAAAATCTTTGTGTTCTTGTGGATGATTGTGTTATTTATTGCTGACTTATAATCTCAAGATTAAATACTAAAGGTCTACTAAAATTTGAAAAAGATTGTTACTTCTATCAAATCAGATCTATGTTAAAAATTAACATTTAATCCATCTCTAATCCACCCTGAAGACGAAAAATTGTCTTTGTGAATGCTTAGATGTTATCATGGTACTAATTAATTTGTAAATCATCTTTCTCGAAAACCTCTTTGAAGATATTAGTGGTGCTGGTATATTATCATGTTTATCACGACTAACTAAATGATGACTCACTTTGATGATCGCTTGCATCTATTTGTACTTATCCATGTAGGCACCAACCGTTGCTAGTCCATTAGGCACGCTTATGATCATAGTACAACTTCACTTCATTGTCGTTAAGATATCATCATGTCTTTTTCATAGCTATTGTATTTAGTGCTAGTGTTAGTGTTATATAGTGGCCAAGAGGGGCCTATTGTATATCTTTGGTTGTACATGGGATTTAGTGATTTTGAGCACATATTTGGATACCCATTTGGCCACTTACTGAGGTATATGATATCAAATTGATCACTATTGCCTTAGATCACTCTCTTTTAGAAAGGTGATGGGACTTTCCCTAATGTTATGTAGTCTTGATTTTCATGGACGTACATGGGATTGATATTTTTAGTATTTTTTAGATCTAATGATGGGTTTAGGTACCCATTGGTATCTATTTTCATCTCCTATGCATGCATGCCAAAACACTCTCTCAATTTGGTCAGATCTATAGAGGTCATTTAGTGTAGTGTCAACGAGTAGCCTGAAAACTTCATTGTGCATGGGAACAATCCAACCTCCATCTCCATAACCACTTGGCATTTTTGGGCACCCATTTATCCCTTCTATAGATCCCAACTCTCAGATGACTAGGTGATGTCCTCACGGGGGATTTTACAGGCTTATTTCACTGAGATAGCAAACCAATACATGGCAGCACTAAGGTTTTTGTTAAAGAAAACTAAGTTGGTTCTATTTTGTAATTGAGGAGAAAAAAGTGCACTCTATGTTTTATTTCTTCATTCATATTGCACTTTACTATTTTTATATTGAAAATACTATATTTTCCCAAGGGGGCGATTTGCCTAAGTCACACACTTGTGCACACATGTGGAGGCAATTTCGGTGATTTGGGATCATCAAGCCTTTATCTCACCTCAAGGAAAGATCTCAGCCTTTCCATTACTACATTTTACTTGGATCGATGCGCATTCTTGCTTGGATCACGTGGCTCCAATGATTTGCTCATTATGGATAGTTTGACCAACGATTTGCTCAAGGGAACCCATGGTATTGGCACACCATTTCATATCTTCCCTTGGTTTTGGAGAAAAGCCATGTTATTTAGTTACAAGTCAATGAGTAATTTTGCCCCACTAAGCCAAAACAACTTGGCTTGTTGGCATAGCTACTTTTTATAGAGTGATCTAGACCATTGATTTAGCACATCCTATTTTTGAGATGCTTTTTTATAAAGGAGTGATCTAGACCATTGATCTAGCACATCCTATTTTTGAGATCATGGTATTGGCACACCATTTCATATCTTCCCTTGGTTTTGCACATGGTTTTGGAGAAAAGCCATGCTATTTAGTTACAAGTCAATGAGTAATTTTGCCCCACTAAGCCAAAACAACTTGGCTTGTTGGCATAACTACTTTTTATAAAGGACTGATCTAGACCATTGATCTAGCACATCCTATTTTTGAGATACTTTTTATAAAGGAGTGATCTAGACCATTGATCTAGCACTTATTTGTAACTATTTTTTGACCACATCTTGGGCTAATCCACCCTCTTAAGCTATTAAAAAAAAAGGGTGTGTGTTCATTTGTAAGGGTTGAATTTTCTTGGGATGAAATAAAATACCTAGTTGGAATATTTACTTTACTTATTCTTCGGCTCTCTTGTTGGTGCATGTGTGGAAAGAGGTTCTCACAAGGGTCTTAGGTAATCATTGGTGTTTTACTTTTCATTTAATGAAGTAGGTAAATAATTGCTGCAACCTTATTTCTTATGATTGCAATCTATTTGCTTGATTAGATTGCTGCAACCTCTTTTCAATTTATATTAATTTCAATCATTGAAATGCATTTATTAACTATTGATGGGTGATAGTTTAACTATTGTTGGTGCATGTGTGGAAAAGGGTCCTTTACAAGGGTCTTAGGTAACTATTGGTGTTTTACTTTGCATTTAATGAAGTAGTTAAATAATTGATGCAACCTTATTTCTTACGATTGCAATCTATTTGCTTGATTAGATTGTTGCAACCTCTTTTCAATGTATTTCAATCATTGAAATGCATTTTATTAACTATTGATGGGTGATAGTTTAATAATATATTGCTTTGTCTCTTGATCTTTACATGAACCCAACCCATCATAGTTGAGTAGGAAATCAATGGTCATATTTGGCTAGCAAATGAGAGGAATTGCTTGCCTCCACTCTCCATTCATCTATCTTTTGAGATTTCTAATTATTCTATTCCCCAACAATTACTTCCCTTTAAGACATTAGATCTATATTTTAGTAGTTTTATTCATTTTCTATTTCAAGTTTTCTTCCAATATTATCTCTTCTAATCATATTCTGAATTTTTTCGTGTGCTTGGATCTATCCTTTCAAGAGACTCTAAGGGGAGCTATTCGCTCCCCCTCCATGTATTATCATCATTTCACTCCCCGTCCATGTATTATCATCATTTCATTCTTAATTATTATAGAGCTTAAAATTAACACCATAATATTCAATAAAAAACAATATTTAATAAATTTTGTGGTGTTATAAGTCTCTATTTTTTGTTTTAACTAAGTGATTCAAGTACCTAACTAATAGGTTGCTCTACATCTCTTAAAATCATAGTACAGATTTTAACTTGCAACAATAAAAACACATAACATGAACCGAAGGTAAGATATGCATTTCTATATTTTCATTTATTTTGTTAATACATCAATGCAACTTACTAACCTACTCATTAACATCTTTGTAGAAATCATTTCAATCTTAATTTTGTCTTTAGATGGCTAAAAAATTCGATTTATAGTTGGATTGCATGTTTGGAGGTTATGTGTGGATAGTTAGGGGTCATTTAAATTATAATGGGCTTAATTGTGACCAATAAACACAATAAGATGAGGGAAAATGAGAGAAGAGTAGAAGAGGGAAAATGTCATGGAGAATATAATAGGGAATAGAGGAGAGAGAAATGAAAGAGGGAGCAAAGGGCAGAGAAGAGAAGAATGAAAAGGGGGAAATAGAGGAGAGGGAGAAAAGGGGAGAGAAGAGAAGAGAAAAGGGAAGAAGAGGAGAGAGAAGAAGAAGAAGGGGGGATAATAAGAAGAGGAGGAAGGGAGACATAAGAGGAAGAATAAGGAGAAGAAGAAGAGGAAGAATAAGGGAGGAGGAAGTGAAAGGGGGGACGGGAAGGAGGAAGAGGGGAAAAAGAAGAACATGAAGGGATTATGGGGAAAAGTAAGAATAGGAAGAGGAATAATTATAATAAGAGTAGAAGGAGGAGGGAAGAAGAGGGAATAAAGAAGAGAAATAAGAGGAGGAAGAATAAGGGAGGAGGGAGGGAAAAGGGGAGGAGGGGAAAAAGAGGAACATGAAAGGAATATGGGGAAAAATAAGAATATGAAGAGAAATAATTATAAGAAGAGGAGGAGGAGGAGGTGGCGGTGGAAGTAAGCCCCTAGTCATGACAACTCTTCCCCTAAAACTATACATTTTTTTTCATTTCTTTTCAATTTGTCATACACTTTTATAGTTAAAACCATACTTGTGACAAATATACCCCTAAAATATCAATCCATATCCTCCATAATTATAGACCTATAATTAATTCCCAAGAATATCATATCCTACCCACTAACAAAAGAAACTTGAAGAAGGGATTTCATGAAAAATGAACAAAAATAGAGAGGTTTTTCCCTTTCATCTAAAGGGATACCTGAGAAAATATCTATTGAACCCAAATTCTACTCAATAATATCTAGACAAGATGTCTCCACAATCTCCAAGCAACAAATATGCACAAGAAAATTTTGAAATAAATCCAAGAAAGTGATTTCAAAGTGACATAAATTAGGAAATGCGGGAACATATGGATACCAAACCAAAGTCATGTCCTTATCTTCTTTACATCAATTGTGTATCCTTTATAAAATCTTGTTGCCTTATTTCCCCATGAAGATATCACATCTCTTTGGTAGCTCTCTTGTGTCTTTTTCATGCTTCCCCTAGCATGTGACCCTTGTCCGATGATGTTTTCAAATTAACATGAAACTAATTGAAAGCAACCACAATGGTGTACGCCGCTATTAAGAACCGGGTAAGTAAAGAAAGCACCCTCTCATGTCCGAAAATTGAAGGATTACAGGTTTTCGAGGAGGGGTTCAACAGATTTGAAAATTTCTCCTTGGCTAAGGTATGTATGCAACTGATTTTTTGTGATTTTTCCTTTGGTGCCAACCCTAATCTTTTGCATTTCCAGTATGCCCAACTTTTGAAACTGGACCATGTCGTCGATAACCTGATCGATCCTACATCATGAATATAGTCACAAAACCTGCATCAAAGGGCATTTAAAACAAATTACAAATTATCAAAGGGTATTTAAAACAAATTAGAAATTACCAGACTTGACAAAACAAATTCCCAAATTTGAATTTATCATCTTGTTCATACAGTCGATTGTGTAGGTGTATTGGAGCAAAGGTAGCGGCTATGGAAACATCTACTGAAAGAGGCTTTTTCCGGAAGCAAGCGAGAAGACCATCCGACCAAAGATGAAAGAAGAAAATTATAAGGGTCTGTAACAAGGGTGTGCTATATTATTATAGCATTACAAAGGGTTGTATATATGCACTACCTTCCTTGGTTTCATGGTTTTAGTTTACTCTCTAAAAGAACTAAGCTCACACATATTGGACACT
This sequence comes from Pseudotsuga menziesii, assembly GCA_001517045.1. Taxonomy (NCBI): domain Eukaryota; kingdom Viridiplantae; phylum Streptophyta; class Pinopsida; order Pinales; family Pinaceae; genus Pseudotsuga; species Pseudotsuga menziesii. The sequence goes on from LPNX011024584.1 coordinate 537,576, forward strand.
AAGAAATATTGGAGTTATTACGTTGTAGGCTCTAACATATTGGACACCGATAGAAATATTGAAGTTATTAAGCTCTAGGCTCAGTTATGGACAATACTGGTCAAGATAGAGATAGGAAGTTGCAAGCTAACACAGAGCTGAGAGAGATAAAAAGTTGTAAGCTAACAGAGCTAATGAAAATGATAGTTTCTTTGCAAATAAGCAATAATGTTTTTTAACAAGGATGGTATGCATAACGTATAGGAACCAATTTTATATTTAATATTTAACCCATTTCTCAGTTGTTCCTATACAGAGCATATGCCAGTGCCAAACATGCACTTACCTGTGTTAGATTGGGTGTTCTCTAAACCATAATCAGTCCATGCATATGGCTTGATATCCATTTTTCCATATATTTCCACTTCAAGAGCACAAAAAGAAGGGCTACAAAAATCCTAGAGCGATCTACCAACTTGCGTGGGGTTTCACCATTCTGGTGGCCTACATAAATATAACTGTTGTTTTCATAACATACAATAACAGAATAACAATTATACCCTTAAATCTTGAGAAAAAAATAACCTGGATTTGTTGCACTCAACTCTGAGTAGATAGGCTATTGGCCATCAGTTTAGCATTTGCAACAAAGCATAATGGTTCATTTTTATGAATTTCTAATGACCACTAAACTCTGGGTCGTAAAAAATTCCCTTGAAAATGCTTGCAATGTCCAGGTCGTGCTCAAACTCTGGTAATTTCCATTGTCGTCTCTTGTTGCCTCCTATATCATTGCCAATGCTTGAACTTATTGTAAGTGAGATGCAAACCTTTTTATGAATTTCTAATGGCCACCAAGCTCTTGGTCGTCAAAATTTCCCATGAAAATGCTTGCAAAGTCCAAGTCGTGCTCAAACTCTGGTAATTGCCATTGTCGTCTCCTGTTGCCCAACGCTCGAACTTAAACCTTTAAAGAAATGGGTTGTTTACTTTATTGGTCCCATCAACCAACTATCCCAACATTGTAGAGTCTGTTATGTAATCATTGCAATCGATTATCTCATAAGATGGAAATAAGTAACACTTACTAAGGATGATTCCACTGTATACAACAAATCTTTACATTTTTTAGCATGTCAAAACATGGGTTGTTATCATTGCAGCAATTGCATTTATAAAACAATTATAGTTTCTCGACACCATTTCGATACATTTCACAGTGATATTTTCTGGAAAGAAATGTTATATATATTCATGGAAATATTTAGTTCTTACAAGCACACATTCATTACAAAAATGAGAAAATAGACAATATCTGCTACCTTCAATTTCTAGAGCCTGAGCTTTGGTGAGTCTTCAAATTGAGGCCGCGCTTTTCTATTCACGGCAATGTCGAATTGGTCAAGTCCTATAGGTGCCATGTTCCAATTCACTTCTCGACTCCTTTACCTACTCGACAGCTTTTCGGTGTCGCAAATGCTTGCATGTGGATTGTTGGTCTGTGTTTCTTTTCTACATGTATTGTATTGATATCTGCAAATGCATACCCTTTAAGTTATGATGTTATAGGTAGCAGTATTTCTTGAATCCGTCAAAGGATATTACATGTTATCTCAAGAAGAAAATGGCATGTACAATCGACGTGATGCGACGAGGCGGAATACCAAGTCAGAGCAGCTAACACATCATTTAGGATAAAGAAAAGTGAGAAGTATGTTAGTTGATGGAATGTACTGTGAATCTGTGATGTTATCTCAAGAAAAAAATGGCATGTACAATCGACATGTATATTACAACTTTAGATGGATGCGACGAGGCGGAATACCAAGTCAGAGCAGCTAACACATCATTTAGGATAAAGAGAAGTGAGAAGTATGTTTGTTGATGGAATGTACTGTGTGCATGTATGACATGTGTTGTTATTCGATATAGGATATTAATATTTTTAGTAAAGTGGGTCCACTTGTATGTTCTCCTGCGTGCTCCTTCTGCATGTATGTATACCTATCCGTCCTCCCTTAGCTGTGGTGTTAGCAAGAATCATGGCCAAATAGTGCATATTTGTTAAGTAAGGTGTGTTTTTTTAAAGCAGTTGAAACGTAAATATATGTGTTTATTTATTTAGGTTTAATTTTTATAAGTGACATATTTGTTTTTGTTGAACCCTTATGTAATAAATGAGTAGACTTATGCTTGATTCACATAAAAAGTAAGCTCAAAGTCCACTACACATGACATGCAATGAAACATATGTTTTTTCATAATTTCAAAGTGTTTATGTATGAGATAGCTTCGAAAATGTACACATTTATGGCCGGTGTCATCCAATGCTTTCCTACAATGGTTTTCTGTCAATTGCTTAGATTCTCCCGGATATCTTTGGACATGTAATGTCAGATACAAAAGTCCTTCCAAAACCTTATTTAAAATATTATGGAAAATATCTTTAAAAGCGAATCTTTTGAAATATTTGTTGATAAGCTTAAGCACCATCTACTTTGGTTGCTTGCACATGTCAATGAATCATTATCATTGTAAGAAGCAATACAAGTATAGTTCATATAGCATGCTAGCATATGTATCTTAGTGGGCTGGAGTTTGCAACACATGACAGATGACATGGTAATAATGGCCATCCTTATCTTGATTGCAGATTCTCTTCATCTAACGGGCAAAGAGTAAAGTCAACTGTTGACTTTACTCCTTTCCCGTTAGATAGAGGGAATCTGCAATTGAAATAAGCTCAAGCATGCCAACTGACACAAGTTCACCAAGCTTTCAAGAGCTCAGTGATAGATAGGCGAGACAGAACGTCATGCAGAAGTTCTTCAGGGAGGCGATCCAATAGGCATTCCATTGATTCATTACCGTGTCGTTTCTTGACAGCCTTATCAATTTGTGTCTCATCGAGTTGGGATGGGACTACCTCCATTCACTCGAATATCCTTGGTTTGCTGCAACTACCCTGCTTAACCTCTCTGTCAAAAACATGAAAGTAATTACTTCCCAGGCTCTTGTCCTTGGGCTGCGGCTGGACTTCATTAATCTCATCGCAAGTCTTCATCCTCATCCTGCATGTCTTCTTCATCCTTCATGGAAAATGAAGGATGAAGAAGATAGCTTTTTAATTAACTATTTAAAAGGGCTTAAAGTCAACATAAAATTAGAATTGCATGCATGCTAAAGTGAAGCATAAACCCTAAAAGTGACATGCAAACCCTAAAAGTGCATGCTCATTTATTTAAGAAGGGTTATTGGACTAAAATAGGCATATATTATCATCATTGTTGATTTGGATTTTTTGAGCAGCAACACAGCATGTAGTCGCAACAGTTAGGGTTGAAGATTGCGTCTTCATCTAACGAGGGTTCGACAATTCAACTATATGCCCTATTCTATTTTAGGATAGACCATCCAGGTTTATCAATGGAATTCATCGTCTTCATCCATATCCAATGATTTAGCATCCACCAGAAGATTGTTTGCAGGTTCATGTGTGCAGTTAGGGAATAGCTGGAAAAACCCAAAAGTATTCGTTGGGTCTCTGAATCCCAGTTTATCTTCCACATGTCAACGTCATCTTCATCATTAGGGTCACTCCACTACCTTGAGTGATTATCATCCAATAGTTTTCTCATCCAGAGCAGTTATCAGCAGATCCGTGAGGCTGGGGGAGTGAGCACCAAATAGGTAGATCAATTTGCTAGGGGTCTTTGAGAGGTCAAATTATCTACATGCTCCGACCATTCTCTTCGGGAAGGGGATACCGTCAGTCCTGCAAAGTTTCACCTACATCAAACACCTTCTTCACCAAAAAAGTCATCTTTAGTTGGGGAAGAGCCTCCTTTGTAGTTGGGCGTCAACTGATGGAAGGGAGCACGCGTATGTCATCTGTCCAACACTATATGCATGCAACTTATATTTGGAGTTTCATCAACTTTTTTATCAGTGGTAAGTGTACCATTTCTTTCTGAACTTTCCACCCTATAAATTCTCCAGTTTGTTGTATTTTAGGGCCTTTGATACGAAACCTTGCATGCACAATAAAATCTAGTATTTTGTACCCACTTGAGTATACTAGTCAATCCTATATTAGTAAGAGCAGTAGAATATCAGTGTTTGGGATATTACAGATCATTACTTCCCTTTGTTTTATCTCCCCCATTTTTTTAGAGTTACTTCTACTATTCAAAGCTAGTGTCCAGTTTTGGCTTAAATATTTGGTATTTTGTTGTATGGTTACTATTGATCATTCCTTTATTATTGAGAGTCTTAACAATTGAAGATTTAGTCTGATCCATGTGAAACCTAGATAGTAAAAAGTACCACTTGTTAGAGTTGTTATTGAAGAAGAAAAATCCATGGTGATCGTTGCTGAGAGCAATCCACGATTCCTTGTTTCTCTCACCGTAAAGTTGTTGAAAGATGTTACATGATGAAATCATGTGGTGCCAACTGACATAGGTTTGCCGAGATTTCAAGAGCTTAGTGATAGATAGGCGAGACAAAACGCCATGCATAATTTCTTTGGGGAGGCGATCCAACAGGCATTCCGTTGATTCATTACCGCGTCGTTTCTTGAAAGCCTTATCAATTTGTGTCTCATCGAGTTGGGATGGGACTACCTCCATTCACTCAAATATCCTTGGCTTGCTGCAACTACCATGCTTAACCTCTATGTAAAAAACATGACAGTAATTACTTCCGAGGCTCTTGTCCTTAGGTTGTGGCTAGAATTCATTAATCTCATTACAATTCTTCATCCTCATCATGCATGACTTCTTCATCCTTCAGATTCAGAAGGGATTGCACTGGTAGCCCTTACCAAGAGAAACAATACCATAAATCCTCTCGGCCAAAGCTTTAGAATCCCTTAAACAAACTTGCCATAAAATGAATCAACAAAGCATCAATGTATACATACATCATAGACAAAGCGTCAAGATTAAGTTATCTGGCATGGAAAATGCTTTTTAATTAACTATTTAAAAGGGCTTTTTGTAACTTGAACCAAATTTGTATTTATTAGCATAGCAAGAAATCAATGGCATGTGAATGTTGATAGGCACAACCAAGGTTGGAATTTCAAATTTCAAATGGTAGACACATGTCAAAATTGTCGGTTACAATCAAATCTTAAAACACGTTTTGCATTCTAAGCCAAATTTTAATGGCATGCCACTTTAATTAACTATTTAAATGGCAGTTTTGTAACTTAAACCAAATTTGTATTTATTAGCACAACAAGTGGCATGTAAATGCTGATAGGCACAACCAAGGTTGGAATTTCAAATTTCAAACGGTGGACACATGTCAAAATTGTCGGTTACAATCTAAACCTAAAACGTGTTTTGCATTCTAAGCCAAATTTTACGGCATGCATGAAATGTTAGTTGTATTTGAAGTTAAATTGGCCTAGAGGCCATCACTGGGCACAACTAGCCACTTAGTTTATTTAAACATGATTAATTCCTTTTAGGCAGAAAGATAAATCCTTCTTTGTTGAAAGATAAGATCAAAATTCCCAAACTAAAACACTAAATATGACCATAACATTTATTTTTAAATGTTTTTTATTCATTTTTTCTTAATTGACCATGTAAATGGTGACTTTGTAACTTTAACATAGTAATGAAATTGTATATATATATATATATATATATATATATATATATATATATAATCATTAATGATTATGTTGAGGTATTTATGGATAAGGTTTATGTGTGAATGTTTTTATAGTTTGATTAGATTAATAATTGTGTAATCATAAAATATGGATATTATTTTTATTTGAAATATTCAATTAATTATAGGTATATGAACATGATTAAATCCCCAAAGGATAGGATCAAAATTAAACTAAAAGACAAAATTGACTATAATAATGGTTGTATAATAAGTAACTAATTTCATCAACTAGTCATTATGTGGAGTTTTTTTTGACAAGATTTTGAAAAAATTTGGTCATAATTTTGATTTTGCAAAATAAAAAATGATCGTGTGATCCAAATGGTCTAATTTTAAGAAAACTTCTTATCTTTTTATTTATTTTATTTTTAATCAAATTTTAATTTTAAAAAGGTAATATATATATATATATATATATATATATATATTAGTTTGCAACTCCCTGCTGCTCTAATTTAGGTCATCGAGAACTCATCCAGGAATAAGTTCTTGGTTTCTTCCAATGTAGGAGCTAACATGTTTAGAACCTAAATTTCAACAAGTCTCACATACCATTATAAGTCCCTACCCATGGGGTGTTTTCTGGAATTCTACCAATTTGGATGTTGCTAGAGTTTCCCTGGCATTCCATATTGATTCACATAAAAACTAGTGTTGCATTGTATCATTTTCTCTATTCCCACAAAACTTTGGGAACGTCAACAAAGGTCTTCCTGTAATTATTTCCATAGTTGTTGTACTTGGTGATGTAGCTAGTGTTGCTACCAATATAAACCCTTGGGGTCTTATTTGTACTACAAGACTTCTACTATTTTGCTAAGAACTATTGTTGATTCCTTCTACTAATGAGATGATTTGAGAATATTACTATTACTGTTTAGATGACTATACCACGAAAATTTGAAAACAAGAACGTAAGAGTTTGTTAGCAAAATTTGTAGGTGCGTCTAGGGTCAGTCATGGGAATTCTCTCTCTGTTTCTTCCAATTCATTATGTAATGAGGGGTTCACTTTCTAGAGTACTTCCATTTTATACATATCCTAAGATTTCTTGATGATCCTCTTTTGCACTTAGGATTGAATTCGGCATTAGTTGAAGCACTTCGTTACGCGGAAACTGGTTTTCATGATCTTTCCTTCCACTAGTTCCTTCCCTGCAACTTCCTGTTTATGGGATGTGTTGCATGTCCATCCCTTATCTCTTATTTTGGATCTAGTTCCACTCTCGGCTTGATCTAATGTATCTCCTCCTGACTTTCTTCAATGTTCTCCCCATTCTTTATATTTTCTTCTAGTTTTGTGCTTCTTCTTTATGCTTCCCTTAACTGGTCTTTCAACCTTTTCTCTTTGATTGCTATTGTTATTTTTCCTATTCTTGATTTAGACACCATTCAATTGTAGTATCCATTTTAGTATCCAAATCTGAAAAAGGATTTGACTGATAGAAGTAAATTTATTAAACAATAGAGGTATTATATATGTCAAGTGTCATGATTTATATGGCTTGTATATTGGGCAATGCATATGAACTATCACTTATAATGTAGAGTGTTTCTATCCATGCAATTTATGTTGTTTCCTCTTAAGAATACATATATGCATGAATCTTATCCAGTTAAGATATACCCATGGCATGAATGTGTGTAGAACTTGGCACATGTTGTTGCTTCCTCTAGATACATTATTGGGGGTTGTGAATATCAATGGAAAACCTGTTAATAGATAAATGAAAGTATGTAGTCCAATGATCTTATTGAAATACTCAATCATGATTGTTATAAGTTCATTCCATAGAAAAGTTTATTTGTTGTTTTAATGTTGTTTTTCTCTCATCCCTAGCTCTTTGCACCTTCAACTATTTCTTCAAATTCTTAATCTTTATGTCCATGGTCATGAGATGAAAATCCCCTACAAGAATATTTATGCTCCTTGCTTGCATTCTCTATGCATTATTTTTTCATATATATCCTCATGCTAGAAGCGATGATGCAAGTTCTTGTTTTTAATTAATAATATGCAATGACTACAATCCATTTATTTTCAAGAAATAATTGTTCTAATTTCACTTTCATGAGACCATAAAAAATATAACAATATTTGAATTCCATCATTAATCCCATCGCATTATATGAATTAGATATATGATTGACCTCTTTAGTTTAAAGACTATGTTTCCATATTTTTGGTAGAAGTGTGGAGCTCATTCATCTTGAATTAATAATGAAATTAGGAATGTTATTTATAGGAACTTCAACAAGGATACATGGAACTTCCTATCCATAATTTCATAGTATAAGGGAATAAATGTCAAAACCCTGAAGTCTAGGGACTTCATACATACTAATCAGTTCCTTAGATTGGATTTAATAAAAAAATGGAGCAGGAACTAAAAATTTCCTTTGTAGAAAAATACCTAGTGCTTTTGGTAAGGATAAGTGTATGACATCCCAATGGTTTAAGGGGGTCTCGAAATCTCATTTCCAAATATTGTTGTGTTTCATGTAGTTGGTTCATCCAGATAGGTTGGGACGCCCAATATTTCTTAATTGGAATGGATAGAGTTTCCCTCATGTGCTTGAGCCCATCTCACTACTTACAACTAAGGAGGGATTGAAAATCCATAGCTCTAACTTGTTCTCAACACCCTTAGATTGGTTGGAGGTGTTGTAGAATTATATTCCATGTTGGCCCTTGCACTGGTAGAAACAAAAGGGGGAGGTATATATACCTGATGATTTTGGGGGGTATGGATGTTTATAAGGTCTTGTTTGAAACTTGATCCAATGATTTGGACAGCCTCCTACTCTGCTTGAGTTAGTGTCCATTGATGTCAACCTATTTTTTTCTCCCTCGATCATATTTCATTATTTGTTGTAGCTTTCTTTGTTCCTTTCCCTGCCTTGCCCCTTGTTTTTTGTGCTCTTTTTCTTTCCTCTCTTTGTCTCTTTCAATTCTTTCTTACCTTTATTTTTCAGGTGCTAGAATCCTTGTTGCTTTATTATCCTTTTCCAATTCCTTCTTTTTTTGTTTTAAATATTGCATCTAATTTTTCTTCTGTTCTATCTCAACCAATAGTTTGATGTAGTCTTCTGAAGTAAGTACCTATGAAATATGAAATATATATATATTTCATATTTTTGATATAAAAATATCAGTTTTCATTTCATGCAACTACTCTCTATTTGCTTGGTTGCAAAGAAGACAATGATGATGAGAATGATGGTAAAAGTGAACTGATAGAAAGAACATGTATAAATACTTTTTATTTGGTTGGATGCTATCTTAGTGCAATTGTGTGGAGTTCAAGGTTATATTTGCTTGGTAAACAATGTATGATTACATATGCAATTGGTTTGAAATGTTAGTGGGAATTTAGTAAAATCATTTGGAATTCTTGGTGTACATGAGTTATTGTAAGGGGTGCATGATCGGTAGTACTTGACATCTCAAAGTGTTTCAGTCCAAGTTGTAAAGTTTTTCCAGGAAAGCCAATTTCCCCAGGTTTGTTGTAAGACATGTTTCAAATGTGCATGCATACATGTTGTGGTGCGGAAATGTAGTGTTATCCCTCTTATAATTAGAGTGGATGTGGATCAAGTTGTGGAATTAACCATTGTGAGAGGTACGGGGGTGACAAGTGTACCCGTATGCTAGCTTGATGTGAAATCAAGAGGAAAGTTGAGATGGAAAAATATCAGACCATGAAGGACCAAATTATGATTAAGGGAGAATCTAATCAACTGGTGGTTACAATGGCTAAGGACCCACTAAGGAACCATGTATTCCGGTAGATGAATTGTTTTTTATATGGACATCAATAATATTCTTTATGCAAATAAAGGTACAAGTAAAGTTCAGGGATAAAGCTCAAAGTGATGAAAGAATCTTCAAGTGCATATGAAGACCAAGACTACTCTACATGAAGATTAGAGATAAACATTAAGGGGTTGTGTTAGAGATCATGTTTATCTCATATTAAATAAGTTGTATGAGAGATATTCTCTACCTAGTTTGGTGTGTGGTTGAGATATTATCTAAACCTCTCTTGACTATATTTGGAATAAGTTCTAGATCTGATAACAATATATATTCAAAAGAAATGGCCATGCATGTTGCGCAACCTGCTATGTCCACTGCTTAGTGGCTCAGGACGAGCCACATGTGAGTTTTGGGGGCCTGTTGGGCCTGGGTAAAGTGCGCAAGATGCATTTCGCAGTGCAAGCACAAGAAAGGAAATTTGATAACAACGCTCTCGACTATATATATTAGAAGCATCATATAATGTAAATATATTGTATTGTAATAGATTTGATTTTTGTGTGTTACAATGACTCCTCTCTAGATAATTCTATTTCCATTACCTATAATTGCAAGATTCTTCTGTAGGACATGGACGAAAACTCTCACAAACTAAGCTAGCGAGTAACTCAATTCCCAAGGAGATAACAAAGAGAGATTCATATTATTTTTAACAAAATGATCTCAGAGAAAACAAATAATTTATGTGAATTATTAATAAAAATATATCTGAAGTAATATGTCCATAATTAGGTTTTGTTTGGACTGTGGCATTCACCAGTAGAGATCAGTACCTCGACAAGGAATTGTGAAACCTCTCTTCCCACTACCCGATACCACTTCACGAGGGGTTCACTAGAAATGGAAATATCATATCACCTTCATTCATATTGGGGGTTTGAATACTCCTAAAAACCTCAAAAATATATTTCCTCATATTAAGGGGTCAATAGGGGTTTTTAATTTGACATAGTAATATAAATATTGGGGGTTGTTTTATTTGGGTGGAATGAGGAATAAAATTCAATTCATGGGATGGAGTCATATATATAACTTCTTCTTCATATATTTGGAGGCCTCCCCCAGACACCTATATTCCCACTAGTCCCTCCTATATCTCACACAAGGTTATGCCTTATCGAATTCCTCATTGAATCCTCTCGATGCCCTATTCCTATAGAACAAGTAGGAACTGTGAAATATTTTGGCTTGGAATGTTAATAACCATTCTCCCATAGCATGGATTATAGGCATTGGTAGGATCCTCAATTACTGCGTTATACTAGAGTCTCGATTACTGTTTTTTTAATATTAGCTTGTTATGTGTGTGTGAAATAGAATTTTTTTATTTTAAAAACAACATCATTAAACAAATATCATAAACATTCTATTTGACACAGAAACACACACATGCATGCCAAATAGAATGTTTTTTATATTTGTTTTATGATATTGTTTTAAAAATATTTATGTTAAATAGGGTTTTATGTAATGTTAAGTAAAGTAAAATGCAAAAAGTGATTGCATACAAGATGGTCAATTAAGGTAGAGGAAATTTAGTACAATGGATAAGGAATATTTCAATAAGACTTAACTATTTGTCAATGGATTGTTTCAAGTTTTTTTAACATGTTAAAAATTTTCTTAATACATTTTGACCATGAATCAATATTATTTCTTTGTTGTAGTTTATTCTTAGTGGGAATCAAGTGTTTGTTCACATACTGTCTCAATAAATAAAATACAATGAAATGTAGGGAAGTCCATCCATGAAAGGGTTTCAATTTTGTCTTTTTATGGAGTTTAATTTATTAAGCTTATACAAAACACGATCTCTCTATGGCTATGCTTGTATTTACATGATATAAAATTGGTTGATTGGCATGTTGTGGTGTGAAATATTTGGAATTTTAATATTCTCTAAGCATTGCGTTGACTAGTGTACTATCGATCTTTTACATTCTTTGTTACATTGATCTTTGGATTGAGTTGCCTTTTACGCATTTTCCCTTCCCTGTTACTTTTTCATTGGGTCTTCCACTATCCAATGCTACAAATTGATTAGTCACCTATGAAAGTCTGGTGGGTTCATTATTAACATTATAATATTATTTTATTTAACATCATGTTTTCTTAAACTAAGATGAGTTAGGGATCCTATTTGTTACAACTTGATAATATGATATAAATGGGGTCTTAAAAATGGGTCGATAAAAATGGATACCTACAATATCTGGTGAAACTAGGGGTTTTCTTAATTGGAAAGGTATATTGGGAGGGGGGTTCAATAATACTATTTTAGGAGTATTTTTCTAATATTTAGTGAAATTAGGAATATTATTTAATATCCTACGAATGATCATGCTATGTAACAAGTTTACTGACTAAACCCCTCATGTACCACTTACACCCTATCAGAGGTAGAGTTGATGCATGGTTGGCATGCAACTTGACTTGTCTCAATTCCAGGACGTGTACTTCGAAGAGCTGCAGAGTATGGAAACATTGGTATCTTATATTGATGGGAGATCATTTTGTTTCAATCTCAAATTGAATAATAAAAATAATAACATTATTCCTTACTGACCATACAATTTGGCTTTCGATAATAAATACCTATGACCATGCATAAAAGGTTTCGCAACCTTCCAAGAGATTATGTGTGCAATGATATGACCTGGACCAATTATCAATTGAATGGCCAAATAAAAAAGGACGGTAGAAACAATGGTGTGCTACAAAAAACAAAATGTAGAGGCGTGCCTCTAGACATGTATGCACATCCACCACAACATGCAAACTGGTGGCCTGGTATTTGGTGTAAGTAATATATGATCACATTATTTTCAAAACCCTAATGCACAACAATCAAAGTTGGTGTGACAATAGCATGGAACAACTGGAAAGTGGACCAGATGAGCAAGTACTGTTGTAGAAGGTGTGAATTTAATACTAAATCTACTCTTGTGGCCAACCAAATCAATGATGATTCACAACTAATCAGCAAACACAATTCCAAAAAGAAACCTGATATTCTTAAATACCAGATCCATGTGGAAGTAAAATAGTAATGTATACAAGTTTTATGTATTTAAAGGATGATATTCCATGGTCAAATCATCACCCTACCCACTTAATTCAATGTTACAGACTTGTACTAGCCTCCTCACATGCCATCTTCATATGCACACTTGGATTCCCATATTGCATGCATCCTAGGTGGCTTGAGAAACCCTCCATGCGGCTTCTAGAACACCCTACTAATTTCCATTTCCTTTTTTTGTCTTAGTTTAACCTAGGTTCAATTAAAGGCGTAGTTCCCTCTTTTTTTTAATCTTGCATAAGGTTGGGATATGCCTACTGTTACCTAAGGATTTTTATACCAATTTGGATGAGGCTACAGGGATGATCATAGCTAGTGCTTCTGCGCACACCGCATTTTATTGATCACTACCTTAACATGTGTCATTTCAGTTATTTCCATGGTGTTTGAGTTTGAGTAGGTAAACAAAGAATGGGATAATTTTGTGATCCTACAAGCATACATGGTACTTATTGATTGTGTAATGTCCTCTTCTAATTAAGCACCAAAAACACCCGCTAACCTACTTAATTCCCATAGATTCGAGCCGGTATTGCATGAAAGGGAATTTACTGAGGACATGTGATACTTAGAACATATCGAGACACTCATTCAGTATTAAAGTCATCAGTTTGATAAAGGAAGCCTTATTTCCTTAGTCTTAAAGGCAACATAAAATTAGAATTGCATGCATGCAAAAGTGAAGCATAAACCCTAAAAGTGCATGCTCATCTGTGTAAGAAGGGTTATTGGACTAAAAGAGGCATCTATTATCATTATTGTTGATTTGGATTTTTTTAGCAGCAACACAACATGCAGCTGCAGCAGTTGGGGTTGAAGAGGATGTCTTCAGCTAACGAGGGTTCGGTAGTGCAACTATCTTCCCTAGTCCCTTTTAGGATAGACCATCCATATTTATCAACGATGTTCATAATTTTAATCCATATCCAATGATTCAACATCCACCGAAAGATTGTTTGTAGGTTAATGTGTGTAGATGGGGAATAGCCAGAAAACCCCAAAAGTATTTGCTGGGTCTCTGAATCCAAATTTATCTTTTGCATGTCAGCCTCATATTCATTAGAAGGGTCACTCCACTACCTTGAGTGATTATCAGCCATCATTTTTCTCATTCAGAGCAGGTATCAGCAGATCCGTGAGGCTGGGGGAGTGAGCACCAAATAGGTAGATACATTCGCTAGGGGTATTTGAGAGGTCATATCCTCTACATGCTTTGGTCATTCTCTTTGGGAATGGGAGGCCATCAGTCCTACAAAGTTTCACTTGCATCAGACACCTCCTTCACCAAAAACGTCACCTTTAGTTGGGGAAGAGCCTCCTTTGTAGTTGGGCATCAACTAAAGGAAGGGATCACTAGTACATCATGTGTCCATCACTATATGCATGCATCTTATCTCTATAGTATCATCAGCATTTATTAGTGGTACGTGCACCATTTCTTTCTAAACTTTCCACCCTATAAATTCTCCAGTTTGCTATATTTTAGGATCTTTGATACGACACCTTGTATGCACAATAAAATTCAGTATTTTGTACCCACTTGAGTGTACTATCCAATCCTATATTAGTAAGAGTAGTAGAATATCAGTGTTTGTGATATTACAGTGCTATCAGAGCATGTTCCTTTCCAGGTGTGGGATTAAACATCAGAAGTAAATGAATACAGTAGAAGAAACTTTTGTAACCTATAAGAGAAGGAAGAGTAGGCACACTGTAATGTCCTCATCTGATTAAGCATTGAGGACCAAAACCGCTAACCTATGTGATTCCTGTGGGTTCGAGCAGTTACTGATAGTTAGGGAATCATCTAAAGATTGATGCCATCTATAGAAAATCCAGGGCATCATCATGTTATCACCATTAGGTCAAGAAGGGCCACCAGGGCCAAAGGACACCATCATGCATGCCATCTAAGCATTATTTAATGATGCATGCACTCATTTAAGTATCCATGTGCATGCATGCAAGTCAACTACAAATTAGAAAATAAAGTGACCTAATTAGGTCAAAGATTATGGTTTTCGCAGTTGAAAAGTTATAAAAGGAAGTTAAAGGGAAAGGAGACTCACTTTTGATGATTATTACTTTGGAGCTCTTGAATAGCAGCACAACGTGTAGCATAGCAGTTGGGGTTGGAGACGACATCTTCAGCTAGCGGGGTTTCGGCAGTGATATATCTGCCCTAGTCTCATTCAGGGTAAGCCATACAGGTTCACCATTTTCTCTTCCATTCATTCATAGTTATCAAGTATACTGCACATATTGTTGCAGGGGCACGTGTGCAGTCGTAAGGGGTTTTCAGCCAGAAATCCCTAATCATTTGCTGGGTCTTCAGAAATCAGTTTTACTTAGAAACTTAGGCACAATTCTCATCATTGGAATCGTACTCCAGTACCCGGTGATTATTAGATCCGATCGTGCTCATCCTGAGTAGTTATCGGCCATTTTAGGATCAGGGGGGCGTGAGCAGCTACACCTCTAGAGTAATTCGCTAGCCTGCCTAGAGACCTTAGAAATTCCGCATGTGCCAAGCATTCTCTCTGGCACGGGAAGGCTATCAGTCCTGCAAATCAGCAGCTTCATCGGACACCTCCTTCATTGAAAATGTCACCCTTAGCTGATTTGGGGTTCATGCTGCTGGGGTTTCACCGAAAGTAGAAGATATCAGTTCATCTCCAATTCAGATCTTGATGCATGCATACTCTCTCAGGAGAAGAACAACCAGATTATCAGTGGTAAGTGTTCATTCTATCCTACAAACCCTAACCCTAATTTTTGCTACAAAATAGGGATTTTTGCATGGCAGTTTGCATGCTCGGTTGTAACAGCATATTTGCTTAGAATTAGAAAATATCAGAATTTGGGATATTACAGTGGTATCGGAGCTATCTTCTTGGCCAACTGTGGGCTTAAGAAATGAGACATAGATGCCATACAAAAGGAGACGCTTTTGTAACCTATAGGAGAAGAAAGAGTAGATACACAGGGGAATTTGAGGATATCCAACTAGAGGATATCGGCTCAGACATGGAACAAATAGGTATACACTTTGATAAGGGAAAAGGATCGGGAGAAGAGGAGGATAGGATGGAGTTTCGTAACTTAGTATCTGCATTGCAAGACTTAGCCAAAGGGAAAAAAGATGTACTCAATGCAATCAATAGATTATCTGCGAAACTAGAAATAGGTATCAACAGTACACCTTCCTCATCGGTAGATCGAGGATCTACACGCAGCAGTGGAAAGGTTGCATACACTAATATACAAAATACAACGCACATATATAGCAGACCTTCCAACAGGCCTACCATGCCTCACTTCTTGGCAGATACAGTAGGTGGTCCAGTCATGCAGGTAGAACCTAGAGAACATTTTGGGGCTTATTTGCAGGAATATAGAGACTTAGGGGATGAGTTTCATGCTACCATGGCTTTTTCGTATTTCTGCAACATGAAGAGTAGGAACAGGCCCAAGAATTTCAACAAGGGATTCAATCACAACTATGAGTTGCAGAAGACCTTAGGCAGGTTGACCATCCCAAACTTTGATGGGACTCATGGAGGTTCAATGAGGATATGCGTTCAAAATTTGGATACCTATTTCCAACTCAATCCCATGACAGAGACAGATGCCATTAAATTGGATACACTCCACATGGATGGAGAGGCTCACGAGTGGTGGTACCACAGATTGGTGACATTGGGTCACAACACCATACACTCCTACGGTGAGTTCACTCAGAAGCTCATGGAGCGGTTTGACAGGAAGGATCCAAAGATACATTTCAGGCAGTTGGCTCAACTCAAACAGATAGGTAGTGCAGAAGCCTTCATCTCAGAATTGCAGAGGATAGTGGTCATGGTAACAAATGTGTCAGAGAGCAGGTTGACTATGTTATTCACTAAGGCCCTAAGAGAGCCACTACGGAGATGGGTGAAATCCTACAAACCCCTCACTCTACATGATGCCATTAGCAGAGCCAGATATCTACAGGATTCAGTCCCCAAGAACAGGTTCCCGCTCAAAACCAACTTTCCTGTTAGGGACAAGGACACGAAACCTTTCCAGCAGGATGTTGCCAAGAAAACATGGTTAGACGAGGACACTAGGAAAGACTTGAGGAGGAAGAAACTATATTTCACTTGTCAGGAACCATGGGTACCAGGACACATGGGTGCAGGGAAGGCAAAGGCTCACTACATTGAGGTATATTCAGACAGTGATGAGGATGACTATAAGCAGGAGGCCACAGAAGAACTATGGTCAGCTGAGGAAGAATCACACCATGGTGATACACGAGAGGGAGTCATTGCTACATTATTTGGAGTACCAAGATTCCATACTCTGAGGGTCAGAGGAGTAGTACAGGGTCACAGAGTAGGAGTATTGATTGATGGGGGAGCAACCCACAATTTCATTGACTCTGCTTGGGTAGCCAAGAGAGGTATTCAGACCGAGAAGTTCGAAGGATTCATTGTAGCAGTAGCTGGGAACTCCTGCATGGAGTGCAACTACTGGATTCCAAAATTGAATGTCACCTTAGGTAACTATCAGATGACAGATTCCTTCTATGTAGTATATGTATCGGATACTCATGTAGTATTGGGTGTTCAGTGGATTTATTCCATAGGGAAATACACTATAGACTACAGGGCAATGGAAATGGAATTCTAGGGGCCAGATGACAAACGAGTAGTTTTGAGGGGCATGAATACTTATCCCCCAACACTGGTCTCGTCACAGAGAATGGAGGGAATACTCTGACAGGATGATATAGAATGGGCGGCAGAATGTTTGGTCACCTTTAGGAAACCCCCGAAAACCAGCACACGACACCCAAGTGACATTTAGGCCTTGCTACAGAAGCATGAAAAGGTTTTTTGGGACCTTCCATCAGGTAGACCGCTAGACCGAGGATTTGAACACATTATTGAGCTAGAGGAGGGGACACAAGTAGTCACCACCACTCCTTACCAGCATCCCAAAAGATACAAGGATGAGATTGAGAAAACTATCAAAGAATTACTGGAGCTTGGATACATTCGGCCCAGTTCTAGCCCCTTTGCATCCTCAGTAGTATTGGTCAAGAAGAAGGATGGTACACTGCGAATATGCATCGACTATCGAGCACTGAACAAAAAGACCATTTAGAACATGTATCCCATCCCTAGAATTGATAAACTGATGGATGAACTTCGGGGAGCCAAATACTTCTCCAAGATTGATCTTCGCTCGGGGTACCATCAGATCCAAGTAAGGAACCAAGACATCTCCAAAATAGATTTTCATTGTCACTATGGTCACTATGAGTTTTTGGTCATGCCTTTTGGACTTACCAATGCTCTAGCCACTTTTTAGTCATGCATTAACCATACCTTTCGAGTTTAGCTATGTAAGTTTTTGCTAGTATTCTTTGATGACATCCTGATTTACAACAAAACATGGGAGGAGCATCTGAAACACCTAGACGAAGTACTGAGCATTCTAGAAGAACACTCGCTTTACGCAAAAATGTCCAAGTGTGAATTTGGCATGAAGGAAATGCTGTACCTAGGGCACATAATCAATGAGGAAGGAGTATAGGTTGACATGGAGAAAATCTGAGCCATCAGAATTGGCCTGCGCCAAAAACAGTGACAGAATTGAGAGGTTTCTTAGGACTGTGCACCTATTATCGACGGTATGTTAAGGGACTCTCCAAATTTGCAGCACCCCTCACAGATCTCACAAAGAAGGGAGCAATCACCTGGACAGACTTGGCACATAAAACTTTTGAGGAGATGAAAGTTATTATGAGTTCTTGTCCAGTTTTAGCATTACCATACTTCTCATAACCCTTTGTAGTGGAATGTGATGCCTCAGGGGAAGGGTTAGAAGCAGTATTGATGCAAAATCATCACCCTATTGCATTTGAGATCCGTAAATTGAAGAAATACAAGTGCCACTACTCTATATATGACAAAGAGATGCTGGCCATCTTACATTCTCTCACGAAATTCAGACAATACCTAGTGGGCAGTAAGTTCAAAATCAAAATAGATCATAATAGCGTTAAATATTTCCTGGAGCAGAAGGAACTGAATGAGCGCCAGCAGAAATGGGTCAGCAAAGTACAAGCCTACGATTTCGAGATCAAGTATGTAAAGGGTAAGAATAATGTAGTAGCTGATTCATTATCCAGGCGTCCCACCTCACTATCTCTTAGGAGTATATCTAGAGATTGGAGGGCACTTCTCTCAGTAGAATACTCCAAAAATAAATTCTCTTGCGAATTATTGGATGGACAAATTTAGGATGACAGGTACAGGATTGTTGATGACATCATTTATTACAAGAATAGGATATACCTTGTCCCAGAATCCACATTGAGGAAAAAGATCATTCAGGAAGCACATGACTCTCCATTATCAGGACATCAGGGTTTCTTGAAGACCTATAGATAGATCCGAGAGAGGTTCTCATGGAAGGGCCTCAATGGGGAAGTTATGTAGCACGTTCGAGAATGTAGCATTTGCCAATAGAACAAGATTGAGAACATTCATCCAACAGGGTTACTTCAGCCACTACCAATTCCAGAACAGAAGTGGGAAAGCGTCTCTATGGATTTCATTACAAGGTTACCCAAGGTCCAAGGGCGAGATTGTTTATATGTAGTACTTTATAGACTGACCACGTTTGCACATTTCTTTTCTATATCATCAGATTATTCTGCAGCTCAAGTAGCTAAGTTATTCTTCAGGGAGGTCTTCAAGTTACATGGGTTACCTAAGACCATTGTTAGTGATTAGGATAGCAGATTCATAGGTGCCTTCTGGTAGGAACTATTCAGATTAGTGGGGACCGAACTGGCTACTAGCATGAGTTATCATCCTCATTGTGATGGACAAACTGAAATAGTCAACAAGTGGATTGAAGGATATCTGAGGAACTACGTAACAGGGCAGTAGCAAACTGAGATCAAATGGCTACACTTAGGGGAGTATTACTACAATACTACCTATCACATGTCTATTAGGATGACTCCTTTTAAGGAATTATATGGCTACGAGGCCTTGGACTATGGAGATTTGGAATTTGGAGACAGTAGGGATCCTAAGGCAAAGGATTGGATATAGGACAGTCAAGATATTCTTAAAATATTGAAGGAAAACTTACAGACATCCCAGAATCAGCAGAAGTTATATGCAGACAAACATAGGATTGAGTGGAGCTTTGAGGTAGGGGATTTGGTATACTTAAGGATCCAACCTTACAGACAGTCTTCGCTTAAGAAGAAAGGAGTAGAAAATTTAAAACCTCGCTTCTAAGGACCCTACATAATAATCTAGAAGGTGGGAGAGGTGGCATATGAACTAGAACTACCACATGAAAGTAAAATTCACAATGTGTTCCATGTGTCCAACTTGAAAAATACCCTTGGGAAACACATTGCGACATCAATAGAATTACCTCCTTTAGATGATGAAGGACTGCTGATACTGATTCCTGATCGGATCATACAGTCTATAGAAAGGAAACTCAGGAACATGGTAATTAGGGAATACTTGGTTCAGTGGAAGGAACTACCACCAGAGGATGCCACATGGGAAGGTGAACATCCTATTTTGCAGTTGCTTGAGGACAAGCAATCTCAAACGAGGAGGACTGTAATGTCCTCATTTGATTAGGCATTGAGGACCAAAACCGCTAACCTATGTGATTCCTGTGGGTTTGAGCGGTTATGGATAGTTAGGGAATCATCTAAAGTCTGATGCCATCTATAGAAAATCTAGGGCATCATCATGTTATCACCATTAGGTCAATAAGGGCCACTAGGGCCAAAGGCCACCATCATGCATTCCATCTAAGAATTGTTTAATGATGCATGCACTCATTCAATTCTCCATGCGCATGCATGGAAGTCAACTGCAAATTAGAAAATAAAGTGACCTAATTTGGTCAAAGATTAGGGTTTTCATAGTTGAAAAGTTATAAAAGGAAGTTAAAGTGAAAGGAGACTCACTTTTGATGATTATTGTTTTGGATCTCTTTAATAGCATCACAACGTGCAGCACAACAGTTGGGGTTGGAGACGGTGTCTTCAGCTAGCGGGGTTTTGGTAGTGAGATATCTGCCCTAGTCTCATTCAAGGTAAGCCATACAAGTTCACCATTTTCTCTTCCATTCATTCATAGTTATCAATTATGCTGCAAATATTGTTGTAGGGGCACGTGCGTAGCCGTAAGGGGTTTTCAGCCAGAAATCCCTAATCATTCGTTGGGTCTTCAGATCTCAGTTTTACTTTGAAACCCAGGCACCATTCTAATCTTCGACATTATACTCCAGTACCCAGCATTGTACTCCAGTACCCAGTGATTATCAGATCCGATCATGCTCATCCTGAGCATTTATCGACCATTTTGGGATAAGGGGGGCATGAGTAGTTGCACCTCTAGAGAAATTCGGTAGCCTGCCTAGAGACCTCAGAAATTCCACATGTGCTAGGCATTCTCTCCGGCACGGTAAGGATATCAGTCCTGTAAATCAGCAGCTTCGTCGGACACCTCCTTCACTAAAAACATCACCCTTAGCTGATCTGGGGTTTCACTGGAAGTAGAAGATATCAGTTCATCTCCAATTCAGCTCTTGATGCATGCATACTCTCTCAGGAGTAGACCATACAACTTATTAGCGGTAAGTGTTCATTCTATCCTACAAACCCTAACCCTATTTTTTGCTATAAAATAGGGATTTTTGCATGCCCGGTTATAACAGTGTATTTGCTTAGAATTAGAAAATATCGGGATTTGGGATATTACACACATTGAGGAACATGAGTTTGAGGATATCTAGTTAGAAGACACCAACTCATACATGCACTGAACATGTATACACTCTGAAAGAGGGAAAGGAAGAGGAGAAGAGGAAGATAGGGCGGAATTCTGTAGCTTGGTGAGTGCATTTAATGACCTAGCTAAGGGATAGAAGGAAGTACCACATGCAATAAATAGATTGGCTTTGAGGCCATAACCAGGTCATAGAAATATACCTCTCTCACCCGTATATAGGGGGTCCACCAGTAGTAGTGGGAAGCATGCTTAAAGTAACATGAAAAACACACCCCATATATAAAAAAAATCTTTTGGCAGACCTCATTAGAGGAAATTTGAGGTCTAAAATGGGCCTCCTAAGGAAAATAATAAAAGAATAGTTAAAATAATAAAATAATAGTTATTAATTTTGGAGGAAGAATTAAAAAAACTAATTTTTTTGTTCGTATTTTTGACATGTCTCCCTGTGCTTTTACTCAAATTCCAAGTGGGAGAGCTCATACTTTTGACAGACCCCGCTACCCCAAAAACAAGAAATACCTGAAAAAAAGTGATGATGACATCATCATCACATTTTTTCAGGTATTTATTGTTTTTGGGGTAGCGGGGTCTGTTAAAAGTATGCAGTGTGGGTACTCGTTTGATGCCGAATGAAATTATGCATCCAACGAACTCTCCCGCTCAGAATTTGAGTAAAAACACAGGGAGATATGTCGAAAATACGAACAAAAAAGTAGTTTTATTTTATGACAAATATGTCAATTCAACCATTATGGTTGACTCATTTTATNATGCCTCATTTACTAGCAGATGCAGTAGTAGGACCAGTCATGCCAGTAGAACCCAGTGAACCATTTGGAGATTACTTACAGGGGTACAAGGATTTTGGGGATGAGTTCCATGCATCAATGTCATTCTCATGCTTCTACAATATGAAGACTAGGAACCAACCCAAAAATTTTAACAGAGAATTTGGTATGAAAGAGATGTTGTATCTAGGGCATACAATAAACACAAAAGGCCGGGTACAGGTTCATATGGAAAATATTAGAGTTATCTTGGATTGGCCTAAACTAAAGACAGTTACTAAACTGAAGTGATTTTTAGGTCTTTGCACATATTTCTGGAGGTACGTTAAGGGATTCTCTCAATTTGTGGCACCACTCACCGATCTCATAAAGAAAGGGGCATACATGTGGACATAATTGGCACAAAAAACCTTTGAGGAAATGAAAACAATCATGAGTTCTTCTCCAGTCTTGCCACTACCATATTTTTCACAGCCATTCACAATGGAGTGTGATACTTCGGGAGAAGGACTAGGGGCGGTACTGATGCAAAACCATCACACGATTGCATTTGAAAGTAGGAAACTTAAATACTATGAATTCCACTACTCCATATATGATAAGGATATGCTAACCATCCTACATGCCTTAACTAAATTCCAACAGTATTTGCTGGGAAGCAGGTTTAATATCAAGAAAGACGACAATAACCTCAAATACTTTTTGGAGCAAAAGTATTAAATGAGCGTCAATAGAAATGGGTCAACAAGGTACAGGCTTATGATATTGAGATACAGTATGTTAAGGGTAAGAATAATGCAGTAGTTGATTCCTTATCCAGACGACCAACCTCATTATCCCTCATGAGTATATCCACGGATTGGAGGTCTCTTCTCTTAGTAGAATATTCCAAAAAAAAAATTCTTGTTAGTTACTAGACGGACAAATCCAGGATGACAGGTATAGGATCATTGAAGACATCATCTATTACAAAGGTAGGATATACCTCGTCCTAGAATCAGCTTTAAAGAGGAATATCATACAAGAATTACACGACTCGCAATTATCAAGGCATCAGGTGTTCTTGAAGACTTACAAATAGATCAGGGAGAGGTTCTCATGGAAATATCTCAAGGAGGGGGTACTACAACACGTTCGGGAATGTAATATCTACCAGCAGAATAAAATCAAACACACAAATTTGGCAGGGTTACTTCAACCATTATCGATACCAAAACAGAAATGGGAAATCATTTCAATGGACTTCATTACAGGGTTACCTAAGGTATAGGGAAGAGACTGCTTATATGTGGTAGTAGATTGGTTGACCAAATTTTCTCACTTCTTTGCTATCTATTCCGACTATTCAACATCACAAGTAACTAATTTATTTTTCAGAGAGGTTTTCAGACTCCATGGACTACCCAAAACAATTTTCGGTGATCGTGACAGTAAATTCACCAGTTCTTTCTGGCAGGAGTTGTTCATATTGCTAGGGACAAAAAATGTTAGAACACAAGTTATCATCCTCACAGCGATGGGAAGATAGAGATTGTCAACAAGTGGATTGAGGGGTATATGAGAAACTATGTAGTAGGGAAGCAAAGGACATGGATTAAATGGCTACACCAAGGGTAGTACTGCTACAATGCTACCCATCACATGTCTATTAAAATGACACCTTTCAAGGCTCTATATGGCTATGAGGCACTGAAATTTGTAGACTTGGATTTTGGAGACAACAGGGAAACAAAGTCCAAATATTGGGTACAGGACAGTCAAGATATTCTCAAAGTTTTGAAGGAGAAGCTACAGGAAGCTTAGAATCAATAGAATATATATGAAAACAGACATGGGATTGAGAGGATCTCTGAGGTAGGATATTTGGTATATTTATAGTTACAACCTTACAGGCAACCTTCCCTCGAGAAAAACTGAGAGGAAATGCAAAAACCTCACTTCTATGGTCCTTACAAGGTAGTCAGGAAGGTTGGAGAGGTGGATTATGAACTAGAATTGCTAGTGGAAAGAAAAACTCACAATATATTTCATGTATGCAAACTCAAGAAAATAGTAGGGAAAAACATTGCTCCATCCACCGAGTTGCATCCCTTAGATGATGAAGGGATTTTGGTACTGATTAATGAGAGAATCCTACACATGCGAGAAAGAAAAATCTAAAACAGGGTGATTTGAGAGTACTTGGTAAAATGGAAAGAATTACCTATGGTGGATTCCACATGGGAGGGAGAGAAGGTATTGCAACATTCTAGTTTGTAGTTGGTTGAGGACAAGAAATTTCAAGCGGGGAGGACTGTAATGTCCTCTTCTAATTAAGCACCAAAACACCCGCTAACCTACTTAATTCCCATAGGTTCGATCGGGTACTGTATGAAAGGGAATTGTCTGAGGACATGTGATACTTAGAATAGATCAGGACACTCAACCAGTATTAAAGTCATCAGTTTGATAAATGAAACCTTATTTCCTTAGGCTTAAATTCAACATAAAATTAGAATTGCATGCATGCAAAAGTGAAGCATAAACCCTAAAAGTGACATGCAAACCCTAAAAGCGCATGCTCATCTATTTAAGAAGGATTATTGGACTAAAATAGGCATCTATTATCATTATTGTTGTTTTGGATTTTTTGAGCAGCAACACAGTGTGCAGTCGCAGCAGTTGGGGTTGAAGACAACGCCTTCAGCTAATGAGGGTTTGACAATGAAACTATCTGCCCTAGTCTCTTTCAGGATAGACCATCCATGTTTATTAATGACATTCACCATATTCATCCATATCCATCGATTTATCATTCACTGGAATATTGTTTGCAGGTTCATGTGTGCAGCTAGGGAATAGTTGGAAAACCCCAAACATATTCCTTGTGTCTCTGAATCCCATTTTAGCTTCTGCATGCCAGCTTCATCTTCATCAGCAGGGTCACTCCACTACCTTGAGTGATTATCATCCATCAGTTTTCTCATCCATAGCATTTATCAGTAGATCCGTGAGTCTCGAGGCAGGAGCACCAAACAGGTAGATCAATTCGCTAGGGATATTTGAGAGGTCAGATACTCTGCATGCTCTGACCATTATATTCTTGAAGGGGAGACCATCAGTGTTGCAAAGTTTCACCTACATTAGACACTTCCTTCACAAAAAACGTCACCTTTAGTTGGGGAAGAGCCTCCTTTGTAGTTGGGTGTCAACAGAAGGAAAGGAGCACTAGTACACCATATGTCCAGCACTCTATGCATGCAGCTTATCTCTACAGTATCATCATATTGTTTAGCAGTGGTAAGTGTACCATTTCTTTCTGAACATTCCACCCTATAAATTCTCCAGTTTTCTATATTTTAGGGCCTTTGATACGACACCTTGCATGCACAATAAAATTTAGTATTTTGTACCCACTTGAGTGTAGTATCCAATCCTATAATAGTAAGAGTAGTAAAAGATCATTGTTTGGGATATTATAGTGGTATCAGAGCATGTTCCTTGCTAGTTGTGGGCTTGAACATGAGAAGTAAATTAATACAGAAGAAAACACTTTTGTAACCTATTGATCAGGAAGAGTAGGTACATTGTGGAATGGTATTTTGAGTATATCTAGTTAGAATATACCAACTTAGACATGGAATAAAAAAGAATACACTCTGATAGAGGGAAAGGAACGGGAGACGAGGAAGATAGGTTGGAATTTTGTAGCTTGGTGAGTGCATTGAATGACCTAGATAAGGGACAGAAGGAATTACTGCATGCAATAAACAGATTGGCTCTGAAGCCAAAACCAGGCCATAGCAGTATACCTCTCTCACCCGTAGATAGGGGTCCATCGATAGTAGTGGGAAGCATGCTTACACTAACATGAAAAACACATACCCATATATATAACAAACCTTCCAGCAGACCTACTATGCCTCATTTACTGGAAGATTCCGTAGTAGAACTAGTCATGCCAGTAAAGTGAACCATTTGGAGCTTACTTACAGTAGTATAGGGATTTGGGGGATGAGTTCCATGTAGCAATGTCACTCTCAGATTTATGCAATATGAAGAGTAGGAACTGACCCATAAATTTTAACAGAGGATTTACCAAGAATTATGAGTTGCAAAAAACTTTTGGCATATTGACCATCCCTAAATTTGATGGGGATCGCGGGGGTTCAGTGAGAATATGGGTCCATAAGTTGGATACTTACTTCGAACTCAACCCTATGAGATATACAAATGCCATTAAATTGGGTACTTTACATCTAGATGGAGAGGCTCATGAGTGGTAGTACCATGGGCTTGTGATATTGGGTCACAACACCATCACTTCCTACAGGGGATTCACGTAGAGGCTCATGGAGCGGTTTGACAGGAAGGACCCAGAGATACACTTCATAGAGTTAGCTCAACTCAAACAGACGGGTAGTGCAGAGGCCCTCATCTCAGAGTTTCACAGAATAGTTGTTATGGTAACAGATGTGTTAGAGAGAAGGTTGATTATGTTGGTTTTAGAGGCCTTGACATAACCTTTACGAGGGTGGGTGAAAGCCTACAAACCATCTACTCTACATGATGCAATCAGTGGAGCCAGAGATTTACAAGATTCAGTTCTGAAGAATAGGTTTCCACTTAAAAAAAAATTCCCAGTAAAATACAAATACATAAAACCTTTTCAACAGGAAGGGCCAAGGAGAAATCGGTTGGATGATGACACATGGAAATATTTGAGAAGGAAAAATTTATGTTTCACTTGTCAAGAACCATGGGTTCTAGGCCATAGGTGCTCAAGGAAGGAAAATTACCACTATATTTAGGTCTATTCAGATAGTGAGGGTGAGGAATATGAACAGGAAACAACATACGAATTGAGGGTAGTAGAGGAGGAGTCACTTCACGGAGAAGCACCAGAGGGATTTATTGCTACATTATCTGGAGTACCTAGGTTTCATACTCTTAGGGTCAGAGGAGTAGTGCAGGGCCACATGATAGGTGTATTTATTGACCACAAAGAAACCCACAACTTCATTGATGCAGCATGGGTGGCTAAGCAAGGTATTTCAACAAAGAAATTTGAGGGATTCACTATAGCGGTGGTAGGAAATAATAGCATGGAGTGCAACTATTGGATTCCCAAATTGAATGCCACATTAAGGAACTACAATATGACAGACTCATTTTATGTGGTGAATGTGGTTGATACAAATTTAGTGTTAGGTGTCCAATGGCTCTATTCAATCGAAAAATATACTACAGATTACAGGGCAATGCAAGAAATGGAATTCCAGGGGCAGGATGGAAAATGGGTAGTTTTGGAGGGCATGAACACTTATCCCCCCAAACCACTATCATCACAAAGAAAGGAGGTCATACTCAGATAGGGAGACTTAGAATGGTCAATAGAGTGCCTTGTCACTTTTATAAAACCTCCAGATAACAACACCCAACATCCAACAGACTTTCAGGCACTATTGCAGAAACATGAGAGGGTATTTAGGGATATTCCACTAGGTTGACCTATAGATAGGGGATTTGAGCATATTATTGAGTTGGAGGAGGGGACACAGATCGTCATAACCACTCCATACATACATCCCAAAAGATACAAGGACGATATTGAGAAGATGATTAAGGAATTACTAGAACTAGGATATATTCGGCCGAGTTTTAGTCCATTTACATCACCAGTGGTCTTGGTTAAAAATAAAGATGGTACCTTATGGATGTGTATTTATTACAGAGAACTCAACAAGAATACCATCACAAACAGGTATCCCATCCCCATAATTTATGAATTAATGGATGATCTACGTGGTGCCAAATATTTCTCCAAGATTGATCTTTGGTCAGGGTACAATAAGATCCGAGTAAGGGATCAAGACATTTCCAAAACATCTTTCTGTTGCCACTATGGTCGCTATGAGTTCCTATTCATGCATTTTGGACTCACCAACACCCCAACAACTTTCCAATCTTGCATGAGCCACACCTTCAGGGCCTAGTTATAGAAGTATTTACTAGTATTATTTGATGATATTTTAATTTACAGTAAAACTTGGGAGGAACATTTGAAACACTTAGATGAGGTATTGAGAATTCTAGAAGAGCATTCGTTGTACACAAAAAATTATAAGTGTAAGTTTGGTATGAAATAGATGTTGTATCTAGGGAATATAATCAAATCAGAAGGGGTACATGTTCATATGGAAAATATTAGAGCTATCTTGGATTGGCCTACACCGAAGGCAATTACTGAATTGAAGGGATTTTTAGGTCTTTGCACATATTACAAGAGGTATGTTAAGGGATTCTCTCAATTTACTGCACCACTCACCAATATCACAAAGAAAGGGGCATTCACATGTACATAATTGGCACAAAAAAACTTTGAGAAAATTAAAACCATCATGAGGTCTTGTACAATCTTGGCACTACCAAATTTTTCACAGCCATTCATAGTGGAGTGTGATGTTTCAGGAGAAGGACTAGGGGTGGTACCAATGCAAAACCATCACCTGATTGCATTTGAAAGTTGCAAACGTAAAGAATATGAACACCACTACTCCATATATTATAAGGATATGCTAGCCATCTTACATTCCTTAACTAAATTCCGACAGTATTTGGTGAGAAGTAGGTTTAAAATCAAGGCAGACCACAATAACCTCAAATATGTTTTGGAGCAGAAAGAATTAAATGAATGCCAACAAAAATGGGTTAATAAGGTACATGCTTATGATTTTTGAGATAGAGTATGTTAAGGGTAAGAACAATATAGTAGATGATGCCTTATCCAGATGACCAACCTCATTATCCCTCATGAGTATATCCAGGGATTTGATGTCTCTTCTCATAGTAGAATATTCCAAAAACAAATTTTTTTGTGAGTTACTAGATGGACAGATCCAGGATGACCGGTACATGATCATTAACGACATCATCTATTTACAAAGGTAGGATATACCTCATCCCATAATCATATTTAAAGAGGAATATCATACAAGCATTGCATGACTCACCATTATTGGGGCATCAAGGATTATTGAAGACTTACAGATAGATCAGGGAGAGGTTCTCATGGAAAGGACTCAAGGAGGGGGTAATACAATACGTTCAGGAATGAAGTATCTTCTAGTAGAATAAAATCAAACACACAAATCTGGTAGGGTTACTTTAGCCATTACTGATACCAGAGCAGAAATGGGAAACAATTTCGATGGACTGCATTGCAGGGTTACCCAAGGTACAGGGACGAGACTACTTATATGTGGTAGTAGATCGGTTGAACAAATTTTCTCACTTCTTTGCTATATCTTCCAACTATTTAACATCACAAGTAGCCTATTTAATTTTGAGAGAGGTTTTCAGACTCCATGGGCTACCCAGAACCATTATTAGTGATCGTGACAGTAAATTCACCAGTGATTTCTGGCAGGATTTGTTCAGATTGGTAGGGACAGAACTTGCTACAAGCACAAGTTGTTATTCTCAGAGCGAGGGATAAATAGATATTGTCAACAAGTGAATCGATGGGTATCCAAGAAACTATGTAGTAGGGAAGCATAGGACATGGATTAAATGGCTACACCTAGGGGAGTACTGCTACAATACTACCCACCACATGTCTATTAAAATGACACCTTTCAATGCTCTATATGGCTATGAGGCACTGAACTTTGCAGACTTGGATGAGACAACAGGGCACAAAATACTAAAGGTTGGGTATAGGATAGTCAAGATATTCTCAAAGTCCTGAATGAGAGTCTACATGTAGCTTAGAATACACAGAATATATATGCAGACAGACACAGGACTGAGAGGAGCTTTGAGGTAGGAGATCTAGTATATTTATTGTTACAACCTTACAGGTAATCTTCTCTCAATAAAAAAGGAGTGGAAAAGCTAAAACCTTGCTTCTATGGTCCTTACAAGGTAGTCAGGAAAGTTGGAGAGGTGGCTTATGAACTAGAACTGCCAATGGAAAGCAAAATTCACCATATATTTCATCTATCCAACCTCAAGAAAATAGTAGGGAAACACATTGTTCCATCCACCGAGTTTCCTCCCTTATATGATGAAGGGATTTTGGTACTGATTCCTGAGATAATCCTACAGGTGCGAGAAAGGAAACTTTAAAATAGGCTGATTCGAGATTACTTAGTAAAATGGAAAGAATTATCTATGGAGGATGCCACATGGGAGGGAGAGTAGTTATTGCAGCATCCTAGTTTGCATTTTCTTAAGGACAAGAAATTTCATGTGGGGAGGACTGTAATGTCATATTTTAATCAAGCACCAAAACACCCTCTAGCCTACTTAATTCCCATATGTTCGAGCGGGTACTACGTGAAAGGGAATTTATTGAGGACATGTGATACTTAGAACATATTGGGACACTCATTCAGTATTAAAGTCATTAGTTTGATAAAGGAAGCCTTATTTCCTTAAGCTTAAATTCAACATAAAATTAGAATTGCATGCCTGCAAAAGTGAAGCATAAACCCTAAAAGTGACATGCAAACCCTAAAATAGCATGATCACCTATTTAAGAAGGGTTATTATACTAAAAGAGGAATCTATTATCATCATTGTTGATTTGGAGTTTTCGAGAAGCAACATAGCAAGCAACTGCAATACTTGGGGTTGAATATGGCGTCTTCAGCTAACGAGGGTTCGAAAATGCAACTATATTCCCTAGTCTATTTCAAGATAGACCATCTAGTTTTATCAATGGAATTCATCGAATTAATCCATATCCAACGATTCAGCATCCATCGAAAGATTGTTTGTAGGTTCATGTGTGTAGTTGGGGAATATATGGAAAAGCCCAAAGTATTCGTTGGGTATTTGAATCCTAGTTTATCTTCTGCATTCCAGCTTCATCTTCATCAACAGGTCACTCCAATTCCTCGAGTGATTATCAGCCAACATTTTTCTCATCCAGATTAGTTATCAGTAGATCCGTGAGGTAGGGGGTGTGATCACCAAACAGGTAGATCAATTCGCTAGGGGTCTTAGGTCAAATTCTCTACATGCTTTGGTCATTTTCTTCAAGAAGGGGATACCATCAGTCCTGCAAAGTTTCACCTGCATCAGACACCTCCTTCACCAAAAACGTCACCTTTAGCTGGGGAAGAGCCTCCTTTGTAGTTGGGCGTTAATTGAAGGAAGGGAGCATGAGTACATCATATGTCCAACACTATATGCATGCAACTTATCTCTGGAGTATCATCATATTTTTTTATCAATGGTAAGTGTACCATTTCTTTCTAAATTTTCCACCCTATAAATCCTCCAGTTTGCTATATTTTAGGGCCTTTGATATGACACCTTGCATGCACAATAAAATTTAGTAGTTTGTACCCACTTGAGAGTACTAGCCAATCCTATATTAGTAAGAGCAGTAGAATATCAATTTTTGGGATATTACAGATCGTTACTTCCCTTTGTTTTATCTCCCCCATTTTTTTAGACTTACTTCTACTGTTCAAAGCTAGTGTCCAGTTTTGGCTTAAAGATTTGGTATTTTGTTGTTGTTACTATTGCTCATTCCTTTGTTATTGAGACTCTTAACTATTGAATATTTTTTTGCAGCTGTTGTCTTTTACTTTAGATTTTTGTTTGCTTTAGTTTTCAATTCTAGTTTCGATTTTCATTTGTTGTAATGCTCATTTCTTTTCTTTCTCATGTGTTGGGTTAGCGGGGTTTCCCCATTCATCCCATGGCCTCATCTGCATTCCAGATGGTCGTGTGGGATCTCTCCCTTCTTTTATCTATCGAAGAATCCAGTGTGAGGGGAATTTCTTTAGAGAGATTCCAAGCATGGAAACATTAGTTTATTTGTTTAAGTCAAGGTTGTTCCACAATGGAGGTACAACATACTTTTTAACCTAGGTCT
The DNA here is from genome assembly GCA_001517045.1 of Pseudotsuga menziesii. NCBI lineage: Eukaryota > Viridiplantae > Streptophyta > Pinopsida > Pinales > Pinaceae > Pseudotsuga > Pseudotsuga menziesii. The sequence continues at coordinate 569,637 of LPNX011024584.1, forward strand.
TGGTTTGATTATGCCCCATGCTTCTCAAGTAGGGTTTGTTGGTTGATGACATCATCAAGCGCTTGTAACTATGGTGTGTGAGTGTGATCATGGGGTATATGCCAAGTTTCCCCTTATGAATGAGAGAGTATTATTCTTCAAATACTTAGGCACTCTCAAATTTCATTGAACTTGAAACTTCATAAAAATATACATGAGAAATTGCTTGGTCGATTCTATTTTAATATATTTTTTCTTTACCAATAATAGGGTTTCTCACCAGAACAATAAGTTCAAGGAATAAGGTATCTAATATTATGTGGGATTCAAATAGATATAAAATAGATAGAGTGAAATTAGAGTACGTTGTCTGAGAGTGCACCTCCCCTTTGTTTGGGAAGGTTGCATGTGGATCCAAAAAATCCTCGGAATCAACACCATCTTGCAAACAACCTCTTTTTGAAAGCCTCAAGGCTTGTTGATACTCGACAGTCATAGGAATAACAATAACAATTCGGTATGCTCTAAATTGGGATGTGCATCTTATTCGTTAGATCACCCTGTCCTCCCCACACCAAGGATAAACAACCATCCTCTACATAAAAGCAAGGATATGGGTCGTCTAAAACCCATCCTTGGCCTGTTTTACCTACTTATCTGAATATACCATTGGATATTCATATCCTCAATATTTCCTTCCTCGGATGTAGAACTAAAGGAATTTTTGCAACCACACATCAAACCTAGTGAAGCATGCCTTCCTAGCTCATCGATGGCATCATCAACGACATCACCGAAGTTCCTAGACACCGTTTACTTATGGGAACAAGTGGGATTAAAGGGTAGAGAGGAAGGGATGTGCATTAAATATCTGTGAAAGGAGACAAGAGAGGGAAGAAGGACGATGCATTGAAAGGCCCTAATAGGAAAAGCCAGCTGTGTTCTAGAATATGGATCAGGAGTAATCCTGACAACCCCTCATCCTCTATGTGAAGTGATCGTGAGCTTGGATGTGATATTGTGTACCAAATAAACCTATGTGAAGTTGCTAGAATAGGCATGATATGTGTCAACTATTGCATGAAGAATCCAAGTGAAAACTAAATCGAACGTTGCCCATTTTTTCACCACAAAACCCACAATTCTGATTCTCAATAATGTTCCAATCTTCATTTTTTTCTTTATTGTATATCAAGGAAACTTCAACAACACACAAAAACTATGAAAACTTCAACAACATGCCAAAACACTATGTCGCAAACCTAGGAGGACATCGTAAAAACTAGCAGACAAAGAGTAGACACGTGCTTTTAATTGTTAATTTATTGAAGGAAAAGAGTATACATGTGTTGTTAATTGTTAATTTATTACACAACAGGATTTGAGCGCAAAATCCAACGACATCCAACGTAAAGTACGTTTTTGTCGGATTGCAATGATGAAAAGTATTGTACCTTTCGATTTCTTTAAGCATCATCTTCTTTCCGATATCCTTATCGTAGGTTTTTCGACGACAATTTGCGACACTAGGTTGTCGAATTTGCGACGCTAGGTTGTCGGATTTGCGACACTTGGTCGTTGGATTTGCAACACTTGGTCATCATCATCATCATCATCATGTTGATCATCATCATCTTCATCATCATGCTCATCATCATCGTCATCATCATTATCATGATGTTCATCATCATCATCACCATCATCACTAGCATATTCATCATCATCATCATGTTTATCATCATCGTATTCATCATCATGATCATCATTGTCATCTTCATCATCATCATCTTCATCTTCATCATAATCATCATCATCATCATCATCACCATCATCTTCATCATGTTGATCATCTTCGTCTTCATCATCATGATCATCATTATCATCGTCATCATGATGTTCATCATCGTCGTCTTCATCATCGTGATAATGATGATCATCATGATCATCATCGTCTTCATCATCATGACTCTCATCATCATCATCATCATCATCATCATCATCATCATCATCATCATCATCATGTTGATCATCATCGTCTTCATCATCATCATTATCATGATGTTCATCATCATTGTGATGTTCATCATCATCGTGATGTCCATCATCATCGTGATTTTCATCATCATCATCATCACCATCATCACCATCATCATCATCATGTTGATCATCATCATTTTCATCATCATGATTGTCGTCGTCATCTTCATGATCATGATCATGATCATCATCACCATCATCACCATCATGTTGATCATGATCATGTTCATGATCATGGTCATCATCATGATCATCATTATCATGATGATGATGATGTTCATCACCATTATCTTCATCATCATCATCATCGTCTTCATCATCATCGTAT